>DWOQ01000008.1:0-20976 GCA_018251115.1 Codatractus alcaeus
GTTCCCTGGTCCCAGTGGCAGTTGTAACGACGAATTCAGGGCTGAATTATGAATGCCCACATTTTGCATCGGAGGGTTCATCGCATTCGACATACCAACATTTTGCATCCCCTGAAGTCCACTCATTTGTAGACTCTGTGCTCCTTTGATTGGCATGCCGTGGCTCGACATCATTTGATTGTTCATCTGAAGATGTATGTTCGGATTCGGCATACGCTGGTTGCCACCAGCAGTGGGATGCATGCGGCCTATCATAGGGGTTTGCATTTTGGACTCCTCGAGAGACAAGTCAAAAATTTTGTCCACAAGTTTATCATCGGCTGTTTCGCGAGATTCGCTAAAAATAAATACATACTCACTCAGAACAAGCTCAAATAACAGTGTTTTAAAAAGATAAGTCCACTAAGCACTTACGTTTCATGTGGCGGATTCATCGGCGGCAATACATGAAGCATTTGCAATAATCCCATGTTACGTTGCTGGCGGCCAGACGAGTCAATGGGACAAGGGATCAGGTTCTGATGTTGACGCATACCGCTATTATTGCTCATCATCACCGACTGGTAGTTGTTCCTGTCCTCGGTGGAATCATCGATTTCAGACCTCATCAATGCCTCAAAGGTCTTGCTGTCTTGGAATTGGCTTGTAAAGATATTACTCGGACTAGTGTGTGCACTGTTAGAATCATTGCCTTGGGGAGATTCGGGCGGATCATTAGCTTCCTCGTTTCCCGTCATATCACCGCGCAAATCATCACTGCTTTGTTGGAAACTTGAATTATTTCCATCAGCAGACCCAGTTGACCCAGTCTACAAAAATTAAAAGGCACAGGGGAGACCGGGGCTGGTTGTGCCAGGGGTAAGTTGTTACACTGACAATAGCGGCTAATCAGACACACTCATCACACATACATAAACGCACAAAAACACACACACACACAGACATACGCACACACGCACACGTACACGCGCACGCGCACGCACATACACACACACACACACACACACTGTAATAATAGTAAGAAAATAGTATAGTTTATTATTAATATTATTATTGTATTAATTATATAAGTGATAGCCTTGTGCTTAAAAATTCTCAGTCGGGAGGTCCTGGATTCAAACCTCAGGCACGAACCTCTGATTTTTCTACATGATATGCGTATTACAAATTATCACTTGCTTAGCGGTAAAGGAAAACATCGTGAAGTAATCTATACACCTAGGAGTGAAAAGAAAAAAGTTCTCCGAGGTGTGTGAAGTCTACCAATCCGCACATGGCCAGCGTGGCGGACTATGGCCTAAATCCTTCTCACTCTGAGAGACCTGTGCCCTGTGGCGCCTCTTGTCGCATGTAGTGTAACAACCAGCCCCCAGTGCGGGGTTAAAAGTGACAATCTAATCGTTAAATATACAAAATGTATTTACTGATAGTTACTTAGTCAAAAAAATATACTCTCGGGTAAAAGAATCAAACATTTAAAAAATATGGCACTTTAAAAAACAAAATGTCACAACCAGCCCCGGTCTCCCCTACAATTTCAGATCAAAATCCAAAATTACAAAAAGGTTGATCAATGGACTCTGATTTTATTTCCTTCATAAGTCGTTCGGTGGACCTACCTGTGTATATTTTAAGTCGTCGCTGTCAAATTTTTTTGCCGATAATTTCTTAGCCTTCTCTGATGCCCACCATTCAGCAGATCCTTCTTCTGCAGTTTTTGATCGAGCGAAACTGCCGTGGGTGTGTGATCGTACCAAAGCTGCAATGTTTTTCTCAGACAATCGTAATTGCATAAGTATAAACACAATGATTATCTACTTTTAAAATTTACGCTACAAAAATATAGTAAAACGATAAACAACACATTAAAGCAACCCTTACGGAAGGATGTTTCTTGGTTCTTGGGGAGATTAGAATCATCGTTACTATAGCCGTGGAAAGCTCCAGATGAGTCAAACGTTCCGGCACCAGCTTCAGCATTATCAACCGCCCTACAATACAGATAATAATTTACATAGAGGAAAATTATTGCCAATATATGACTGAGATTTATTTATAATTTATAACTATACCATTCTGGCAAGTTTTCGTCGTTAAGTTGAGACTCGTCAGCCCATGTTCTACGATTAGAATTCCACGGATGCTGTCTTTCTTGATTAGGCCTCTCGCCCCATTCGCGATCTAAAAGGCGATAAATACAATGTATTTTGCTGCATCTGTTAAAACTTTATGTACGTTTAAATATATTTAAAATAAAAAGAAGAAAATAAAAATTATAGTGTTTACTAACCCCATTTGTCCGTCGCCGGGCGGTTCCTTTGGTTTTCTAACGCACGCCATTCCTCACTTTCATCGCGAGTGTGCGGTTGTCTCCAGTTAGTATTGTTATTTTGTCGCCTAATAAGAAATAGCAATTTAAATAGGAAACGACTGTGTAGTAATAGTAAAATGTCTTAAATACTTTGTTTTAAACATTTTTATACCTTCTAAACATCTTATTGGGAGTCCACTCAGTTGTCTCACTAGTGGTTCTGTTAGGATTAACACCTCCATTACTGTTATTCCAAGGTCTCAACGAGGCATCGTCTTCTGGCCCCGTATTATAATTTGGCATTCTTGTATTACTCATGTGCCAGGTGTTGTTACCTCTGCAACAATTTATCGATTATAATATTTGTATTAGGATAATTAAGAAATGGAAAATAGGAACCGCAAACATTTATCACCTGCCAAGGGATGTTTGTCGTACGAATGGCATGCGTGACTTTCCGCGGGCTTCATTTATTCCGCCTCTCCCAATATTCCCACCACGACCCAAAGTGTATCTTTCCCCTGTTGGAATTGCCCCAATAGGAGGCCCACCCCGAATATTATCCCGCTAAAAACGAAAGAACGTCATGTATACAATACATTCTTAATAAAGTAATTTGAAAAAATGATTTTTTTTAATGCCAATAGCCGACTTACTACATCTTCTTCGAATGTACTGTTAAGTGCAAATGGCGGTTTGCTTCTCGACTGATATAGTACATCAAATTGTTTCAATTCATCGGGAGACTCCTCCGAGCGATCATATAATGCCAACATCTCTTCTCTACCATATCTGCAAGTAACGTAACTTTGTACACGCTAATAGCCATGTCAAGGGGTTTCATTCAACGTGAACGAGGATAATAGTGCTGTGTGGTTGGTGTGGCATTTTATATATTCATACTATTTGTATTCATTTTTGTACAAAATATAAAAGAGAGTAGCTGTATCCCAAGCTTTTATTCGCGTTTAAAAATTGTGTCTTGTATTATGTAATAAGTATAAATCCATATAACTCCCTAGTTTATACCGTCGTCAACCAATCTATTGCCAATAATCGTCTAATGGTGTTAAGTACAAACGGAACTAATTATGTCTTAAATAAACTGTGCAAAATCTAATTTAAGAATCAGACAAAAGCTATTTTGGGTAGCTCCTTCAGTACAGTATTTATTAAAATCATAGTTTAAAGTTATAAAACAAAGAAACTAAAGTTTTGTTTCGGCGAGGAGTTTGATTTTATAGGCCGAAGATGTATAGATGAATATATGTGGATTATTGGTAAACGCCACGCCTTCTATGTCCAGTTTCTATAGTAAAACATATATAAAATAGCAGCAAGTGCGTTAAGGATTCAACCACAGATACAGTCATACATATTTACCAACAAAACTTTACTTTATTCACTGTTCCACTTTTTTCACAAATAAACTCACACTTCCCACATTACATACTCCCCTTGTATAAACTGTTTGTAAAACTTATAAAACTCATCCAAAATCCTCATATATCACTTTTAATTATTATTGTGTCTCCAAAATGTAATACATTCAATCGGGGTAACTTAAGCTTTCCCTATAACATTAGCCCACTAACTAAATTTTGTACTTAACTATTTTTAATTTCCAAACGTGGTATAATTTAACATAGACTTGAATTTTTGATTTTGAGGTTTATTTTTGAACGAAAATATGCGCCAAAGTTGATATCTACCAACAAAACATTTTTTCTTGACTATGATTAAAAAGTAGTAGCAAGATGCTAAATGAAACATCGCTGCAAAGTTGTTTAAATTCATGCTCAAAAGTTTCAAAGAAAGGTAAGATTGTACTTTTTATAACTAAAGGTAACAGATGTAGTTTCATAAAAAAATATGATCCTTATTGCTATTCCTGATGATTACAATACGTTTGGTGAAAATTTGTGTTAATATGGGTAATAAATTTTTTTAAGGTCATTCTTACCAAATTGAAAACCGATTTCCCTATCTGGAGTGGGGTAATTAACCACTTTAATTATACTAATTCAAGCGAAGGATTATAACGTTTGTTGTTTTTTCATAATTTTAAAATTATGTCACGTCTTTCTAATTATATTTAATAAAGACTGATTTCTAACAATAAATAGGAGATAAAGATGTTCCTATAAATAAAGGTCTTTTTCAAACACATCAATCAAATTTTACTGGCAACCCTAAATTTAAAGCTTATTTTTTGGTAATGTCCTATGACGAGGGGATGTAAAAAGAATAGCCAATGTTATGCTTATGCAATATCATTTAAATTTAAATTGTAAACTTTTGTAACCCACGGAAAATCCATAATTTATAGTAATATCCGGTAAAACGGTGATAATCCGGACATAATTGTTCGCATGGCGGGACAAAGTTACCCTGATTGACTGTACTAATACTAACTTGTTAACTTTAAAACGAATCCTTTAGTATGCCCATTGAAAGTTTGGATTGTTAAAATTATCCACTTTGTTTGTTCATCCATTTATCCATGTTGTTTTGGGATTTATATCTAGTAAGTATAAAAATTACCCAAACCTCATATACCCAATCACCTTCATATTTTTTATATTCAATTTTCAACATAAAGACAACAACATTCAACAACATTGTTTACTAAACCGATAGATATATTCTACCGCAATATACTTGCATTTGATCACTGTAATAATTTCTACAGCCTACTTTAAAATAGGTAGGTACCCTTAAGCTTTTGACTTAATCGATAAATTAGATAATGAACTGTTAGCTTGTACAAGACATATTAGAATCGTCACGAATAAACCATTCTTAAAAATTATCCATAATTGAAAAATACATCAAAATCCGTCTATAGTAGTTGCCAAATAATAGACCCGTTTGGATAGCTATCATTAAATTTTATCAACTAATTTTGTATGAACATATCATCCGGAAGTTGGAAAGTCACATACTCGTACTTTTTGACCTATAATTATGAATTTATTTATTAAACAATATTTTTTTTTAATCGTAATGCAAGTTGTACAGTGGAACCTGGTTAATTGGAATCTCAAGGCACTAAGAGATTATGTACGATTTAAAGGAGGTTTTCATTTATGTAGTTTTCCAATTTGACAAATTGAAAATTATAGTAGTGTCATTAAATGAGGCCCCACTTGGTTATCAGCCGTTTCTATCCCACTGCTGGGCACAGGTCTCCTCTCAGAGTTTAAGCGAAGAATTTAAGCCATAATCCACCACGCTGGCCAAGTGCGAATCGGTAGACTTACATTTTTCAAGTTCAGGATACACTGCTGATCGTATTTAGTTTTCCTTTTCCATTGATACATTTAGAGCTAATTTTCATGTTATTTTGAATAAACTTTATACAAGACATTGGCATCATATTCTCCGTACATTAATCTGGTAGAAGCTTTAATTTTTCGGATGCTGATAATGGGGTATAGTTGCGTTTGAAGATTTTGTACACTTTTATTCCTTTGTTTGTAGGTCAAAACCTGATATAGTAGTGGCAAACAAAGGACGTGCGAAAGAAATTGTTGTACCCATAAATATGTTTGCAACCAAACGCAAATGCCCAACCTGATAAAATATCTTCACGTATAAAGGGTATTCAGCTACTGAGTCCCAAATATAGGAATGAATATTGAAAAAAATCCTAGAAATCCAATTCCATTTAACCAGGTTCGTAAAGTCGGATTAACAGAGGTAACTCGACATAGGGCCGGGACCTAATATAGGTTTCTCACTTATTCAGGTCTCACTTAACAGCTTTCACTGTATTAAAGTTAAATGTGTCCAATGAACAATTTATCCTACATCAAATAATACGTTGTTACAACGTTGTACCAATCGCCTACCAATTTGTCAGTAACAGGCTCATTCACCAGTAAAGCTTGCAGTTTGAAATAATTCGGAACCAATGCAAATTGATTTACATACTAATAATCGAACTGTTGACTTATGCAAATAAATTTTGTCATAAATGCAAAGAATGATAATTTTATTGTATATTTTTGAAACTTTACCAATTTTATTATTATAATGGCCGATAATAATTCAAACGCTGATTTTCGTATATCTTACGAAAACGAAAAACAAAAATTAATTATTAATACATTTCTTTTATTTTTGTGACACAATATAAATTTATATACTATATAGACAAATGTTTAATGTTCTGTCTAGAACGTGTTAATCTCAGCGACTAGAATTTCTTAAAGACTTAAGTTGATTTGTCGTAAAAATCGGGTTCTTTTGATATCGATTTGTTAAGTACAAGTATAATGACACTGACATTGACTTCCAAACGGGCTAATTATTTTGTGACGACTATAGTGGGTTTCGACATAATCATCTAAACCTTTGACTAGCCTAGTAAGGATGATTTTGCTAGACCTCTCTTTTATACGAAATTGCGTACTTCGGAGGCTCCACTTCACTGACGATTGTTTGTAAACTATAGCCTACAGTCGCCCTGGTCTATAAATTACCTATCTAATCAAAAATTGCTTCAAATCTGACGCATGCTTCTGAAGAAGCGCATTCGTACAAATACACAATCTTCAGTTTTATAATAAGGTGTAAACAAGACACACTTCACAACGCAACCACACAGAATTATATTATGTTAATAAACCTAATTAGGGCATATGAACATAAACAAAACGACTGACCTGCCTGTAATTTTGAAATAATTTTAATAACTATACAATATAATTATTCTTATTTTCATGCTATCAAAAATCAAAAATATTTAAAATATTGGTCCTAACATCGTGGACAATTATAGAAAAGGCTAAACAAATTTTAATGAGGAAGCAATTTACAGAGGGTTCACACACGGGCACACAGGAAGGGTTCCGTACCATCGTCATTACGATTAAAGGAATACAGGTTAGTAGAAGAGAACCACATATAAATATCGACGTATATATTGTAACAAAATATTACGATATCACACTAGATGGCCGCAATTGCAGAAAGGGAGCCCAAGAAGGGATTTTGGGATTTACTAAAGCGCGGCCGATTAAAATATAAGGGACGATACCTTGCACCATGTTAAATGTCTCCCCCTAACCTAAGTCCGTATTGGGCCGGGCATATACTACCATGCTAGCTTTCAAATGCGCCCCTTTTTGCATTTTCAAAAAGCTACTACGAGCTTGCGCCAGATCTGAATCGTCCGATTTCTTAATGGGAACTTCTCACAAAAACACATTGGGACTGACTGACCCGTAATGCCCATAACTGATGCGCTCGAGTAAATCCATGTGATTAGTTTAGATATATATTTTTTACATATATGCAAGCCTACAGACGCCCTCCTACGAATGAAACATTATAATTATAACCTTTTTATATCGTCTATTCTTCAAAATTCACGATGCCGGGGTAGTTCCACGTTCAGTATTATGAGTTCCCTTTATATAGGCGGCGTGGAATCTCACAGTTAACTTTCATGATTTTTTAAAGCTTATATTAAACATTTCTTTGTTTATTATTTGTTGTTATAGCCAGCGGCTATAGTATAGCACTTAGCATGTGAATTTCAAGCGCCTACTTATTTCGATTAACAACATGTAGCCATGCGTTTTACCAAGTGGTAGAACTCGTTTGGTTTGACCAGGGAGGTACAACCACCACCCTCATAATACGTCGTGAAGCACTTTTTGTGCTTCGGTTTGGAGAGACGTAGTTGCCGCCTAAACTTAAATACGAGGGGAGATGTTAGTTTTCAGGGATAGCAACGAATCTGTGATCAAACTTGGGTATGATTTAATTCTACTTAGTAGGAATGATTACTATTGTCCATGAGCGGCATTGACCACTTACCATCAGATGAACTACTTCCTCGTTGGCTACCTTTATACGATCAAAAGATATGTCAAAGATTCACAGAAGGAAGGCCGTGCTTTAGTGATAAGATCCCAGTGACAACCTTTTGGTACGGAACCCTAACAATAATGAAACCCTGTGTAATAACTGTACACTACAACATTAACAGGACAGTATATATTCGATGGGAGAGGGCACAATAGGTACCCGTGAACAAAGAATAATCAATTTAAAATTTAGACAAATATCCTGGATACCGTTTAATATTTTGTCATATAAAACCATACAATAAAATATACTTTATTGTATTTAAATTTCCAAATTATACACATTTGTAACTATTTTAATTATTACTGTTACATTAGGATTAGTGACTAAAACCAGTTATCGGATTAGTATTATTATTATCTTGTTATTATGATTATTTTCTATTAAAATTAGTATTTTAGTATCAATAAATAAAGTCTGAAATAGTAATAAAGTTATTTAGTTTAAACATTCATTAAAAGAAGCGTTCAGAATGATATTATATTCAATATTAATTTGACCTACATAATGGAAAAGCACTCAATTCACTATTAACAAGACTCTGCTCCACGTGACAGTCGCAAAGCGACGGAACAATCTAGGGCGGAAAGAGTGTGACAGGATGTATCTTCTTATGTATACTACTACATAAATGGCTCTGTCATAATGGCGAATCCCACTAGGGGGCGCAACCACATCTCACATCTCACAGTAAAGAACTCCACACAACAGTGCGGGTTCGTAATCCGTAAACAACATAGCACGTTAAATTTACGAGTTTGATATGATGTCACAAGGAGGCTACAAAAAGCTTTATGACATGAAAAGTGAACCAAAAGATTATCCTCGATTTAAAACTAAATAATATCTCTATGTTAGTCTTATACGTACCCACACAATAAGAAAGGAATTAGTTATTATTAAGTTTGGTAGTTGTCACAGCCGGAGACGGCGAAGGAGGAAAATTTAAAAACGTGTGGTGAAACGTCTCAGGGTCAAAATACTGTATTGTATCACTATGTTACAATGGCATATTATTTACAGATAATTCCGAAAACCCTCAAACCATGTATTCTAATAAGAAGCTTATATTACAGCTGTGAATCTTAATGTGGAAAGATTTTATAAACCATTAAGTCGATATGCATACGTTATTATGTGCGATATACGTGAGATAATGTTAATGACAGATACTGGCAAAATCATGTGAGCAGTTTAGCATATTAGTAAAGGCGACATCTTATACAGAGCTTTTAACCGCCACCCGCATAACATTAGCATGATAGATAAGCTTTTGTTAGTGATTTTATGAAGTAAGTTGAATATTTACCTGGTATTTAAGAAAATCTTCAGTGGTGATTATATACACTGCACGAAATAATCATTTCATTCCGTCCATTACTTTATTTTCTATTCGACTTGGACACTAATTTTTTTTATTTAATATACTTTATATTAATATATTTCTGTGTAAAATACAATTGCTTTTCCAGGCGTTCTCGTTGTAACGCATAATGACGTTCATTATAAAACGCACTGAACATAACTGATTGATTAATAACTTACTGTAACACATATTTTCAATTTCATTTGCAAATAAATGCATAGATATCCTACAAGTTTTCATACGTATTGTCTTATCATCTATTGCACTTTCGATACAATTTCATTCTATTGTACAAGTGTAATAACTTTTGAGTTTATTACTTGGTACAGTTATAGTAGATATTGTGAGATAAATTTTAGAACATTCTAATTTCTACTAAAATAGACATGGTATCACTATTTACTGTTATAAAATATGGAAGTTAATATGTGTGCAAATGTCAAATAGAAAATAGTTAATGGGACAGAATACATACTACTCAAAAGAAAATAAAAGCCACTTGTAAATTTTCAGTTTTAAAACTGAAAACTTGTTCATTTTTCAAAAAATTAACACTTTTGTGCCGCATTAACGTAAGTATTAACAAAAATAATGTGAGTACCTAACACACACTGGCCGTCACAATAATCGAACCATCCCGATTCTTTACATCATTACGACAAATATCAAGTTGCTTATTACAGTGTTTTAACTATTCTGCAAGGTTTATCTAAGAAAATGCCTATGGTCATATGGGCCCTTATAACCATTTTACGTCAAGTACCCTACTCCATATTTAAAATTTGAATTTTCGTTTCTCTTGTAACTGCATAAAGTTGAATATGGGTTTAACATCATCAGCATGATTTTTCTAAACAATGGACACAACGGCAGCTCAATCCGCCCAAGGTGTTATGGAGTTTACGTGAATGTGAGCGAAAAGAGTATTTCATAGATTTGGAAAAAAATGGTACTTATTAAAGACGTCGTAGATCGACAAAAGAAAGGATCACAACTCACAGCTAACCGCTTCATTTTATTGATATCTGTACGAAATCGACATTAGTTTAATGTTAATCTACAACAACGTCTAAGTGAAGAACGCGGACTGAGCGTGAGTGGGAGCACATTGAGGCGAAGAGTTAATAAATGTAACTTAAGGCCGTACCGATTGGCCAAGGGTCCTAAATTAACAGTAGCTTTAACATGCTAGACTTCGACTTGCAAGAGAGCACTTCAACTGGTGACACGTGTGACACTTCGTGTGACACGACGTTCAGGAGAACTATACTTAGTATTGAATAGAAGAAGAGGTCAATTACGTCTTTGACTGAACGTAGCGATCGTATTCATACGGAGTGGTAGTTTGAATGCACATCGATGTGATGGAAATGTTTGAAGATCATGTAATAACGTACGCCGGTTATACTAACAAAAACTTCATGTTTATGCGTGATAACTCTAGACCAAGCACTGCACATCCAACAGTACCTGGAAGAGGTTGGTATTGGAGTATTGCAGTGGCCAGCACCGAGACCGGACCTGAATACGATTGAACATTTATGGGACAACATAAAATAGAAGACTCGACCACAAGATCCAACTCCCAGCACTCTAAGTAGGAAACGGTCATTATTGAGGAGTGGTACAATACACCTCAAGAACACATTGCTAAGCTCATTAAATTCCATAAATCAAAGATGAAGGTCGCACTAAACACAAAAAGTAATACGCTATATTAGAAACTGAAACAATGAGGTTATTCAAGATTCGCTCATTTAAGCTCCGTAAAGTTTTAAGTTCAGATTTACGAACTTTTCATGTTTTCGTTTTTTTTTTTCATTTTTATTTTAAGATATTAATAAGTATCGTTGGTAATTTATTACTAAATTTATCCATTTTGACGTAATACGTTCATAATTATAGAACACAAAATCACTTTAGTTATCGTTTACTTTCCCTAATTTCCAAAAATAGTAGTTGATAAGTCGATTTATGTGACGGCCTCTGAAGTGTTGAATTTGGTGAATTTTGACATTTTCTTTGTAATCTTATATTATTCCGAAGCTGTAAACCGAATGCGGAGCGACAAACAAAAGCTACAAGCAAAAGACCAAAAACACGCAACGCACTGTACAAGTATAGTACATATACAGAGCAGCTGCGAATTATGTTTTGAAACCATTATTCCAATGTTTTTTTTTTTCATTAAAAATAAACCATACTTTAATTTCATGTCAGTCACCAACCCTTAATCTCATGCATTAATTAGAATATTGAAAAAACTAAGTGGCCTCTATTTTGTTTTGAGTAATAAGCAATGATAAGTAACCGAACCAATATTGATAAAGTTATTGAAACAATTCCAGTACATATATTTTTGTCGTATACCAATAACGAATGAAATAAAGCAACTCGGCTTTTATTCCTTGCAAATCATTAGTAGCAATAGGAGTTAAGGTCAACGCGTACAGGCAGACGGCGATGCCATCGAAAAGGACCCTTTACGGAAGTGAAAATTCTATCTAAACTAGAATGCATAATTCCGCAAATTAGTTTCGCAGATAGATAGATCAGATTAAATAAACCGGAATGATATTTTTTTTTTGCTTTGCGTGTTGAAATTATTTGTTTAATATTATTGTTATTATTATGAGCTTAATTATTAAAGTCCATTAAAAACAAATAAAGTACTTGACAATTTTAGCTGCAAATTCTAGTAAACGTGGATCTAAGGGTATTTAGGCTAAGTCAGATGAAACTAACACTTTAAATGGAATTGAATAGCAAATAAGCATGCAGCGCCACCTAATAAAAGGTTATTGCCGCCCATAAATATCTAAGAACTCCAACAAGGAACTGGAGTTCTACCTGACTTTGGTCGCAGATGCGTCGCTTCCCCTGACGACTGAATGGGAACGCATTACACCCAGTAATCTGTCTATTTCTGGTTTGAATGAATGTATATTTAAAAAACATTTCTTCAACCTGTAATTTGTTTGAATGGACTTTATATAAATGACCTATGTCTTGAGATAAATACATCATAACAACATATGCATTCCACATTTTTAATGTCCTATGCCTCGCCGCTATTTTTCCGTAAGGCGCTGCCAATGAGTTCCGCATGAATTATAAAATATAATTTCCATTAGAAATTGAAACGATAAATGTCAAAATTACATAATAAATAAAATTAGTAAAAACGAAGAGGGGATTATAAATGATATCCAAAGCTCGCCGAATTAACAGATTATTGAATTATAGTATACCGTTTTCTGCAAAATAAGTATCAAATTATATTGACAAATTTAAAATACCTAACGTGCCGTCCGCCGGTTTACGTTGACCCTTACTCGCCCTATACCTTTCATATAAACTTTTCTATTATAAAGGATTAATTTCGTGTTTCACATAAGCGTTAATTCTTGGCACTGGCCATTAAGCATTGTGTACATGGCATTAAATCATTTTATTTAATTTGGCATATCTGCAAATTGGGTGTCAAACGTTAACAAGTTGTAAACGCGTAAAAATTATCGGCATCTATTGTTTTAATAAGGCATATATATATGTTAAGTTAATACCCCCACCTAGAACCATTGTTTATAACCATTTTAGCGAATTCAAGCGTGGTAATATCATCTCAGGAAAAATACACGTGAAGGCCGTTCTTTAGCAGTAACAATTGATCATAATAACAAAGCTGTGCAAGCGTATACATACGCATACATAACTTAGTAGACCGGAGATTGACATACCAACAAAATTGAGTAAGCTTTGGTTATGAAGTTAAAAAAATCCAACATTAACATTCAGACGTTCAAGTGTTCAAGAGCCTACACAGTTGTGAGAAACTGTAAAACAATGAATATATGATGTGTGTCAATTATTGTGTATGCTCATTCAATATTCGTATAGATATTGATATAGTATTCGCTTTCTTAAAAGGTTTTGTAGTTTAGCCACATAATATGTATGAACACTTGAACGTCTGTTTTTGAATCGCAATATTCCTGAAGATCGTCTTTCAACTGCGATTACTGAAGGCAATGAGGGTAACTATAGAATTGCTTCTAAAAAAACTTCCCTACGGGGATGGCAGCGTGACGTGACCTCATATCGGAGCAGACGGGGGCTCGTGTCAATTGGTTTCGGAAATGCGGTTTCAATTCAAGTTTGGCCGAAATATTACACACAATAATCAAATGGGACAATTCAAGTTAAAATCAGAAATTCTTAGTTTTCAAATGTAAATTATGGGACCATAAAGGACAATGTCATCTGGCTATACGTGGATACGAAGCGACTTAGAATCCATTTAGATTCGTTTTGACAGGTCCGATGGAATTCTGTAATTTACCCCAAATAGTATAAGTCCTACTTGAGGACGGTCACATATACAGTGTTTCCATTGAGGACTAAGATAGTTGCATAAAACTATACCATATAACACGTGCATAGTATCCACAGATGGCCAAAATTCGCATGCAAAGATGATAATGTCCTTTATTAAGAAATATTATACACGACACCCACGCACAACACTTATGTAATCGAGGGCAAGCATTCGACTGGAAAAATACCTACAAAATGGATATCGAGTCTAGTTCTAAATATAAGTTTATTTTCGTAAAGGCCAGATTGCTTCGTTAACTTTTACATTCGACATAATTAAATGATACCATAAAAATACGGTTCAATTTTTTACGAAATATTAAGGTCGAATCATATGTACTACCATAGTTATTGCCATTTATATAATATCGTATTTCAGACTAATGAAATATGTTAAAATGATGTATAACAATTTGACTTGATGAATGTAAATTTCACAAATACATGTTACACGTTAATATTGCATAATTTTATAATGCAAAACGGCTTTGTCAACAGACTTGTTTCCAGTTTGGTGGTGTTTGTCACCACAGAACTCCGCCATTTGTAAACGGACTTGGAAAATTTTCTCTTTATTGAAAAATACATAATTTAAGAGGGTCCCAATTCAATTTTATTGTCATCGGACCCTGGATTTTAAAGATCGATACATTCTAAATTTCGATAAATCAAAATCAACTAAGAAATGTATAGCGACTAAGATGTTGGTTGGTTTGACACTCCAAGAATAGCTAGGTACCTAACTATGGTCTAAGACGTTCTAGACTGAAAACTGTTCTACGAACTGCAAACTACAGTAACTGCAAGCAAAAAATGTAAGTATTGCGATGAAAATTAGTTGATTTAATAGTGTTTACAGTAGTAATTATTAATTTCCAGTATGATTAGTCACGGTTCTTCATTTTAACTCTCACACTTATGAGGTAAGACCCGACATCCAAGTGTTGGTAATTTCATATATAAAATGCGAAATAAACTCATTTTTACAAAGCAACATTTATCGCATGCCAAAATTATAATAAATGCAAAGAAACCAATGAAATTGTGAAAAAATTGTTTACATATTTCTGCCCCTTAATCGTGTATATTGTTATGTTACCTAAAAAAATGTTACCAAAGTCCAAAAATGTTAACTGTTAATTGTTGTTAAATAAAAATTGTATATTAAAATAGTGATATAATTGTGTTTTGTAAATAGGCCTAATGTTATTGTAATAATTTGTTAAATTAATATTGAAATTATTTATTATTGTATTTAAACTCTATTCAGGAATAAATAGTGTTCAAAGTTCTTTTAATTCTCGCCGGTAAAGTTAAATCTAATGTTACAAAAGACAAAATGGTTTGTTACTGATACTTTGGATTCCCTCACTACGCTCAAGATTATAATTTAGAATTTAATTATATTTTATAATTTTGTGTCTTAGCAAGTGAAGGATTTTACCCTTCACTTACTAAAGATTCAACTCAGCACTCGCCACAAACACGAAATAATCTGTTGTGATGCATATAACTGTTTCCCCTCTGAACTGCCTACCCCTTTTGCAAATAAAAGCCCTCGATATCTACTTAAGAATGTACTATTTACTCACCGGAGCTTTGCTAACATAACTTTGGGCGCGGCATTGTTTGATTTGAATCTTGGGATCGCGCCGGATGACGGCCCTGGTAGGGGCCCGCTTGCTAAAGCTCCTGTGGCACTGACGTTAGCGGAGACTACTGGTATGCCTCCGGATGCTGTTGCTATAGGCCCTGTGGGTGCCACTGTCCCGGAAGTAGATCCTCCACTCGAGCCTATATTTAATGCGGCTATTGCTCCAGCATTCGAACCCACTATGGCTCTTGCTTCTTGCCCTGCTCCTGGACTTGGTGATCCGGAGGTGCTGATTGCGCCAGGTGGAGTGTTCTGATTGTTGGGCCCAGATCCACCCGCACTTGGCTCACGAGATAAATTGCGAAGCCATTCAGGTCCAAACTTTATGGGGTTATTGCGATCGCCCATTTCGGTATCTTGATATATTTCAGAGATGTTCGAAACACCGTGATGGCGACGTAGCAGTAACTGAAATAACCAGCTCAGTTTAAAATGCGTACTTACATATTTTTCACAAAAACTTCTTATAATATAGATAAAGTTATTTCCACCTAAGAAATACTAAAATAACGCATGTTTACGCATACATGTTTTATATACGTTTACGAATGGTCAATGCAGATTTACACAGACTTAACAACACAAGTAGGAATTGTCTTGATAATACGCAATATTTCTTCCGCGTATATGAAAAATATCACACGCTTATCTTTACAAATGCCGAGCATAGAAGTTATTATAGGAAATGCATTTAGCATCGCGCCTACATAATATTAAATCAATGTTCGACTTAAACAATTTTGTTTTTTTTTTGTAAAAAAAACCCAATGCAAAGGTTTTAAAAAATTGTTTTGTACTCGCGCATCACATGCAATCTATTCGCTGAACGTATATTATTTTAATTATTTGAAGGGTGAAGCATTTATGAAATATCCAAATAAACTCCTAATGGCTAATAACTGTTCACGTGAACAAGATTAAATCCCACAAAATGAATACTTGCGTCAACAACGAAACATACCGGTATTAATTGGTATGGGATTACATAGGTTCTAATTAATTAATATAATAACTAAAAATAAAACCTTCCATTAGGAGTCCACTTGTTACAAACAAAATGTATAAAAAAAATAAGCTGGCTAACTCGCGAGAGTCCGCTACATGGTAAATGAAACATTTATACAATATTTCGTATGAACATAACAAAGTAAGACAAAATCGCAAGATGAAATCTTTATTTAAATGTCGACTGCATATTCCCCGTCACGAACCCCGATAGTTAGCGAGGGTAAGATAGAGAGGGTATAAGCGAGCGGTTTGAAATGCCTCTGTTGAATCCTCTCTTGCATAATTCCCTCCTCGAATCATTTAAAAATATCTCCTTTAAATCTATAGCCTTAATTTTAGCAGCAGCAATATTCAACTTGTGCATTAAAATTCTAGGCGTTTTTAAGCGTTCGAAAGCGCAATACGCCAATATAGAGCATCGCTGAACAAAATTTACGTAAATATTTATTATATCAGGAGTTATAGAAACTACTTACTAGAATTTCTTCTTGATTGTTACAACAAGATTTGTCGTTAACAATTTAGAATTATATATGAGTACAAAGTAAACGCTAACTTTATTTTGCTTTTAAATTCATAGATCAAAACGCTAGCATAAATTGGAGATATATCCTTCATATCTCCAAAACATAATATGTTTCGCATTTTTAATGCACGAATTTTAATATTTCAACACAGCAATAAAACCTTCATTTACAAATCGAGCCGCAAAGTTCACATTTATGCTGCAATACATAAACAAAATAAAATAAAATAAAATAAAATAAAATAAAATAAAATGAAATAAAATAAACAAAATAATGATGTGCAAGCAATATTTATAGAAATGGATTTTTATTCAGCGTCATATATCGATGCCCTAAACGAATGACATTATAAAAATAAACGGTGATATTGAGTCTAAAATACTTAGGTGTCAGTATATTATTTTTTATGTTTTACAAACACTATAATAATTTCCTTCACAGTCAATAACGCATAGGCGTCCAAAATGCTGATTTGAAGTCACAAGTCACTGAACTCACAACCAAAACGCAAGCACGCATAGCAATCACTATAGATGTTGAAAATATTAAATGAATGAAGAATCCAATGATAATTGTAATTGAACGTAAATAAAACATGTACGCATTGTTTTTATTATTATCTCTTTCCACAATAATTTTATTATACATATGTTTATAAAACTTGTTATTTCCATAGAAAACAAATTATCAAGAGATACGATTTGAATTACTCAATACAATGTTAATAAGTAAGTTAATTTACAATGTATCTTTAAGATAAGTTTATTTGTAAACGAACGGAGCAGATCGATTAAAAAGCACATTATAGATACATTGACCTACATTATTTTCAAATAAAAAAGTGTAAGACATAAACATACATAATATGTATGCAATTATTTTGTTGTTAAGTATTGTTATGATTTTTTTTTATCTCATATTAATAAATGACTCTGAGTAGCAGTTACCTAACTCAATATTTTAAAACAAGTATTTTTTAACGCTTAATTTATTCATATTATTATTTTTATCAATCCCAGGCACGCACCTCTGATTTTTCGAAATTATATGAGTATTAGAAATTAATTATCTCTTGCTTGACGGTGAAGAAAGACATCAGGGGGAAACCTACACGCCTAGGAGTTCTCTAAGGTGTGGGAAGTCTACCAATCCGCACTTGACCAGCGTGATGGACTATGGTCTATATCCATCTCACTGTGAGAGAGATCTGTGCCCACCAGTGGCATAGAAATTGTTGATGATGATGATGATTATTTTCAAGTTTTCCCCATATTTTCTATCATTACTTGTAATTACATGAGTTAATAATGAATGGAGGTTTTAAATTAAAGTTAATACGCACATTTTTCTTTTCATGATTGCACAAAAAAACACGTTAAATTCAAGTATTATGTACAATATTTGGAATATTCATTTACATTTACACTTAGGGATTTTGTATCTGTAATAATTATTTTTGTTATGGTTTCTTGATTTTATTGTCAAAAACCATTTATTGTCGTATTAGTGACTTGGGCCCTCAAGTCTCCATTCTTAATGAGAAATGGTGGGACCATAGTCCACCATACTGAGCATGAGTGTAATGGAATAAAAACATAGTAATTTCCTTAATCTTTCCCTGAGTATTAAAGCATGTGTCAATCAATATCCAACATACATATCGAATCGATGTCAAAGGTTAATACTTTGAACTAAAACCAGTATTATCTTAACTATCCTCCATCGTTATACAATTATTAGTACAGGCACTCGTAAATGTTCAGTAACGATTTGTCCAAGAGTTGTATTTCCCAAATTTAAGTTATATTTGTAGTTTAGATGTTATACTTATAGTTTTGTGATGAATATTCTTGTCTAGGTCCTTCACACAAACTGAAAAAGTAATTTTGTAGCTGTTTATGAAAAAGGAAAGAAAATAAGATTGAAAAAATATACAAGTGAATTAAAGATGTTTATGATTAAAATGAACTGTTTGATGATTGCCACAATTATTATTTTGCTCCGCTGCACACTGATTTTCCTTTGCTAGTGGAGAAACCTTGAGATCACTCTGTTCCAATGCACAAAGGCAGTAACAGGTCAGTAATCAACCAGTCTGTTCCGAATGCACAGGTTCTGAACAACTTATAAGGACTTAAAACACTGATCATGACAAGAAACTGCTGAAGTGATAAAATCACTAACAGCATTTACTTACACGTTGCTGAACAACTATTTTACAATTTAAGTCCTATTGCAACCTTTCCCCAATTTAAATGCCCTTGGAATACTCGTTACTCTTGAAAAGGTCTTGAACAATATAATTTAATTTTTTTTACCAAATTCATGGAAACGGTATAAACAATATCCATAGCACTTCCCAACCTGCCCTACTCTGCGCTTGACCCATAAAAGTCCAATTAATTATCGTTACTTATTTTCAGTGACATTATTGATTTTATAACTTCCAGTTAAAATTAACAATCATGAGAACCGAACATGTGATAGGACTTGCAAAGTAATGATGCAGTTTAAAATTAACAATCATGAGAACCGCATATGTGATAGGACTTGCGAAGTAATGATACAGTTTAAAATTAACAATCATGAGAACCAAACATGTGATAGGACTTGCAAAGTAATGATAGTAAGTCTTTAAAACAGTTTACTTGAACATGACAATAAAGATGTGGTGCAATACTGTACATTTCAAACCAGGAGGTACCACGATGGTATGGCAGGACATAGCGAATAAACCAACACTTTGTCACCTGTATATTACATGTCCACAATAACTATGCTTTGACTTTGATTTTGACTTTGTTGACTATACCTATTTCTATAACAGCATGATATATTCTAACTCAGTCCCGATGAGTTGCAATGCATTTATAACCAACCTCAAGTAAGACTCCATTTCTATCTTAGGCTGAATACAGATATCTATGGATAGCAGAGGCCACTTACCATCAATTGGAGTGTCTTTTGCTACTTTTTTATATCAAAAAAAATCTCAAACATTTTGTAAATGTAGCAACAAGTTAATATGCCTGTTATCAACTTCAAATGTAACCAATGGGCATAAATGAATTGCTTATTGATAGTCCCATTACTCATATTGTCAGTATAGTGGAATATGTTTACTATGGCCCCGCCCATATTGACCAATCGCTATATAAGACGTAATTGCAAAACAAAGCATGGTTTTCGTATAAAATTCTTTACATTCAGATATGATGACTACAATCATAGCAATAACATGTAGCAGATTAAGATTTTAAGATTCAGGATTTCATGTCCCATTATAATATCAAATTGATGTGGTTCTTAAGATCTTCGCTCTAATTTGTGGTATCCACTATAGATGGTATTCTCTATTGATGATGGGACAATATTTTTTATTGATGTTGGGATGGTATTCTCCATCGATGATGATGTTACAATGTTTTGTGTGTCTTATTTTAGTTTTGATTTTCCAGAGATAGGTTGATAATTTAAGGATAAACCATTCTTTTTTTCTTTTTTAAATTGATGTTTGTATCTGTACATATATGTATTTTTTTCTCCCTATTAAACTAAATAACTTCTTATTTCCTAAGTTTATGCTTTGTACAATAAACAATGTGTTTAACAACCAGATTCTGCTATAACTACTGATTGAAACATTGTATCCAATTTCTCTAGTCACTACAAGTGTAGCACCTTCAACTGATTATTATTTTAATATCAGTTGAAGGTGCTACACTTGTAGAAAAATTCCTTGTTTTTGTTTTGTAAACTTAAAATGTCAATCATATGATCCCATGAAATATTTATTATTATTCTGTTTACAGCATATATGGAAATTAATCCACTCAAACACATTGCAATATAT
>DWOQ01000009.1:0-20791 GCA_018251115.1 Codatractus alcaeus
TCTTGTCAAAAAGATGTCCTTGGGGTTAAAAAGTGTATTGACACGTGTTCAGTTTTTACGTGTCCACAAAATTCTAAATGTGTTACGAAAAGTCACAAAAGCCAATGTGAGTGTTCCGACGGTTTTGTAGGTAATCCTAATGACCGCGATGGTTGTATAGCAATAAATAAAAATCAGTGTACAGATGATGCACAATGCAGAGAAAGTGAAGTATGTAAAAATTTAGGAACATATAAAAAGTGTGTTCCAGCTTGTCAACAAGTCATCTGCGGCCCAAATGCATTATGTGTTACAAACAATCACGTTGCTCAATGCCAATGTCCATCAGGTCCATTTACAGGAAATCCAAATGATCAAGAAAAAGGATGTCAATCTGTACCTTGCATATATAATATAGATTGTTTGCCACACGAGTTATGTAATCGAATGACACACAAGTGCATAAATGTATGTAATGAACACTCGTGTGGCGATAACGCCGTATGCATACCAGATAATCATAAAATTTCCTGCCAATGTCCAACAGGATATAAGCCCGACCCAGTACCAGAAATCGGTTGCAAAAAAGAAGAACTTTGCGATCCAAATCCTTGTCATCCTACAGCTATCTGTGAACCACGTCTTACATCGTATAACTGTCGTTGTCCCCCAGGGTACATTGGAGACCCACAACAAGAGGGTTGTAGAAAACAAAGTCAGTGTCCCAAAGGAAATTCAGATTGTCCTGAAACAGCCATTTGTGTTGATGGAAACTGCATTAATCCATGTGATAAAGCTTGTGGAATAAATTCATTATGTAAGATAGAAGACAGAAAGGCAATATGTTTATGTCCAGAAGGATATGAAACTATACAGGGCAGTAACGGGTGCAAAAAGAAACTTATTGCCTGTGCGGATGAGTTAGACTGTGGTAGTGATATTTGTCATAATGGGCAGTGCTTTACTGCTTGTAAAAATTCTAGCCACTGTGATGCTGATGATGTTTGTATCAAAAATTTCTGTATAACCCAGTGCAGTCAACACACACAGTGTAGTATTGGGCAGGCTTGTATAGGAGGTCAATGTTTAATTGGATGTAGAGGCAACGAAGATTGTCCCAGTGAAGAAGCTTGTGTGAATAACAAGTGTGTCAATCCGTGTCTGGCTACTAGAACCTGCGGTCCGAATGCCATATGTTCCCGAGAAAACCATAATACTGTATGTGAATGTCCACTAGGGTTTGAAGGTACACCCACACCTCAACAAGGTTGTGTGAGAAAACCATCTTCATGTATAAGAACAGCTGAATGCCCACCAGATCACATGTGTATTGGTTTCTTGTGTCAAGTACCATGTAAAGATAATACAGGTTGTGCGATAGGTGAAACCTGTAGTGACAATAAGTGCCACAAAATATGTCATTCAAGTAGTAACTGTCTTCATGGGGAACATTGTAGTTTTGGAATATGTATACCTGGTTGCAAATCCGATTCTG
Source organism: Codatractus alcaeus (assembly GCA_018251115.1). Taxonomy (NCBI): domain Eukaryota; kingdom Metazoa; phylum Arthropoda; class Insecta; order Lepidoptera; family Hesperiidae; genus Codatractus; species Codatractus alcaeus. Next base: position 1,475 of record DWOQ01000009.1, read on the forward strand.
ACTGTCTTAATAATCAACTGTGCAATTCATCTCTATGCAACTGCTTACCTGGATTCGAACTTGTAAATGATGAGTGTAATGATGTGGACGAATGCCTTTTCAACCCATGTCACCCATCTGCACAGTGTATAAATTCGCTAGGGTCATTTAAATGCATTTGTCCCACCGGAGCCGTCGGTGATCCGTACAAGACTGGTTGTTTGCTTCCTAATCAGTGTAGGCGAGATGGCCAGTGTGAAGATTCCCTTGCATGTATAAGAGGAAAATGTTCCAATCCTTGTCAAACAAATGCATGTGGATTAAACGCGATTTGTACAGTTACTAAACATAGAGTTACATGTGCCTGTGAAAAAGGTTATCTTGGAAATCCCTTCGATAAAAAAATTGGCTGCTTTAAGGTGGAATGTGTTGAGGATACGGATTGTGAAAGTGATAAATACTGCAACAGTCGCATTAACAAATGCACAGGTATATTACAATTTGAAATAATTACATTTTTAACAAATAATTTTATTTCATAACTGAACCCTTATTCTTATTTAATTTTTTTTTTCAGATAAATGCGATGAATCTATTTGCCAGGGCGGCAATTGCAAGATTGAAAATCATAAGGCATCTTGCACTTGTCCAATAGGATTCGAGCTAGTCAATAATCAATGTAAAGATGTCAATGAATGTTTGAAACATCCATGTCCGCTCAACGCAAAATGTTTAAACATCCTTGGTTCTTTTTCATGTAATTGCGTTAATGGAACAATTTTAGATATAAATACAGGAAATTGTAGAATGCCCGGAGAGTGTTCCTCGGACCAAGACTGTAGTGAAAAGACAAAATGTCATGAAAGTCGTTGCATAAATCCATGTTCTGATTCGCCTTGTGGTGAAAATGCAGTATGTGTTGTTGATAATCATGATCCTATTTGCGAATGCTTTCCAGATAGCCAAGGTGACCCTTATAAGAAATGTATTAAATATGAATGCATAAAAGACACAGACTGTCCATCTGAAGAAGCATGTGTTAGTAATAAATGTAAAGATTCGTGCAGCATTCCTCGTGCCTGCGGAAGAAATGCTAATTGCTTATCCAGAAATCATGTTGGACATTGTTCTTGTTCATCTGGGTATACCGGAGACCCAGTGCTTGGTTGTGTGCCACTGCAGTATTGTACAGACGACACCAGATGTTCTTCTGGTACTAAATGCGTAGATAATTTATGCGTTGGTGAGTATCGTGACTTGTGTGAATAAATATGTATATTTTGATAGAGATGTATTTTGATAGCAATGTGCGTCTAAATTATATTAAACTGCATTATTTTGTGATTGTAACATTCACTAAAAGATAAGGCCTTTTACATCTTACATAAATCCTTTTATTTATCGCACATTCAAAGTTTTTAAATTAAGATTTGTTACTTAATCTCTCTAACTCATCAATCTAAGAGTCATCAAATTGTCGGTATTTTTTTGACTATACTTTTTTTAATAATAATGCATAAAAACGTTGTTCTCAGGTTTATGTAAAAATTCAAGAGATTGTTTAAACGATCAAATATGTATTCAAGATACGTGTAGGCTAACATGCAATTCTAATAGTACGTGCCCAGACTCGTATTTTTGTTCAAACAGAATTTGTACGAAAGAAATTCAGTGCAATAAGAATGAAGACTGCTCAGATGATGAAGAATGTTCTGCTGGAAAAAATGGAATACCGCAATGTATTAAATTATGTGATCATCACTCATGTGGCCGCAACGCAGTTTGCGTTGGTAAATCTCATAAACCAATATGCTCGTGTAAAGATGGATTCTTTGGAGATCCATTACAGGGTTGCAAAAAGAAGGAATGTGTTAAGGATGAAGACTGTACAGAGGACAAATTTTGTGACAGTAATATGTGCAAAATAGCTTGTTTAGCTCAAAATGACTGTGGCGATAATTCGATTTGCTCCTCTGAAAAGCATAAACATGTATGCTATTGTCAACCAGGTTATACCGGAAATCCAAAAACAGGGTGTAAAGAAATTAACTGGTGTGAAAGCAACCCTTGTGGAAATGGAGCTGAATGCAAAAATAATAGAAACAAAGCAATATGCGCATGTCCACCAGAAACTGTAGGAAATCCTTACAACGAAGGATGTCACAAAGCTCCAGAATGTAGATTTAATAGAGATTGTCCAGCTGTAGCACGTTGTACTGTTATTGATGGTGTAAGGAAGTGCACAGGTGAATACAATAATAGCTTATATATTCAACTTTTTTGTTGTTGAGGAAATAATTATGAAAATCAATCAAAAAACCAAAATATGAATATATGTTTTTTTCTCTTGACCGTTATGTATGTAGATACTTCTTTAAAATAATATTAATTTTAGATGCGTGTGATAATTACAAATGTGGACCTAACGCTGAATGTGTAGCGGCAAGGCATTCTGGCCAATGTAAATGTAAATCTGGGTATGTAGGTAATGCCATGAGTGAAAAAGGATGTCGTCTACGAGAAGTGACATGTAAAAGTAAAACAGATTGCCAAGAAGAACAATACTGTCGCAATGGAATTTGTCAAGGTATTCAAATTAGTTTCTTTAAGACATTGCAGCAAGATGGTGGTTTTTAATATGGGGTAACTAACTTTGATAATCTTTTGCAGGTTTGTGTCTTGTTGACGAAGAATGCGATTCTAAGGAAAAATGTATTAATGGACAGTGCACAGATCCATGCGAGTCAGAAAAGGCGTGTGGATTAAACGCATTATGTAAATCAGAAAATCACGTTGTAATATGTAGTTGCCCATACAGGTTTACTGGTAATCAAGACGTAGAGTGTGTAAGAAGTAAGTATTCATGATCTTCTGTCGGACACACACAACATAATTTGAATCGTTTTATAATTAATATAAATAATATTATCTTTTAGTTCCAAGATTATGTGGAGCTGCGGGCGAATGTGAAGATGGCCACACGTGCCATAATTCTATGTGTGTACCTCGCTGCAATGCGGATGAAGAATGTGCATCAAATGAAATGTGTTCTAAAGGCGTATGTCTGTGTAAGTATTGTATGATTTATGTATTAATAATAATTTATTATTTAACTCGTTTACTCATTAATATGTATTTTAATTTAAATACTAATATTTTTGCTTTATTTCAGTAACTTGTCGTGTAGATAACGATTGCTTCCTTGGGCACATATGTTTATCAAACAGCTGCCAATTCGGTTGCAGACAAGATGATGACTGTGGACCGGAAGAATTGTGCAAAAACAATTATTGTCAAAATTCATGCGCTAGTGACATCAGCCCATGCGGGCCGAATGCTTTATGTTCAGTAGTGGATCGTAAAGCAATGTGTTCATGCATAGACGGTTTGATACCAAATCCAACACCTAATGTCGGGTGTGTTCGTGCACCCTCACTAAATTGTCGCATGCACAGAGATTGTGCTAATGGATGGAGATGTGAAGACGATCGCTGTAGACCTGCATGTGGGCTTGAAGGAACTGAGTGCTTGCAAGGCGAACGTTGTGATTCAGGAGTATGTCGATATGCTTGCACTTCCGACGACCACTGCTCTGACGATGAAGTATGTGACGGAAGAGTGTGTGTCACGGGATGTAGGTCGAACTCTCATTGTTCTAACCAACTCGCCTGCATATCTGGGCAGTGTGTTGATCCTTGTACAGAAACTGCTGCTTGTGGAGCTAACGCTTTGTGTACAACAAAAGATCACCAATCAGTATGTACATGTCCTAAAACCCTTGTTGGAGATCCTAAATCGGTGTGCAGACGAATAACGTTACCCTGCGATACCAACAAAAGTTGTCCAGAGGGATTTACTTGTTATGGAGACTCTTGTTATCCAACGTGTCGAAGGTATGCATTTATTTTAAACCCAAATTATATTATACACTTAACTATTGAACAGTCATGATGTATACAATATTTAAATAATTATATAATGTATGAGTAATATCGTGTTACATTTATATTATTGTACAAACTTTTTTCAGTGATGTAGTATGTTTATCAAGTGAAAAATGTATTCGCGGAATATGTAGAGTTGTATGTAATAGCGATGATGCGTGCAACGAGGGGCACATTTGTGAAAACAGAATTTGCAAGCAAGGCTGTCGCGATGACAATGCGTGTGATACTAACCAGGCGTGTTTGAATGGACAATGTAAAGGTAAGGTTTAGGTTTTTTAAATTACCACTAATTACCCTATAATCTTGTAATAAATATTAAATTTAAAAATAAATGATTTATGTACAGATCCCTGTAAGGATGGTTCAAGTTGCGGTATCTGCTCCGAATGCTCCGTACTAAATCATCGTGCTCAATGCAGCTGTTCTAGTAATTACACAGGCAATCCACTCGTGGAATGTAAGAAAAAGAATTTACAATGTGATGGGTTCTGTCCGTGTGACGAAAGCGGATACTGTATTTCGCTTTGTGAAGACAATAATGACTGCAGTTGTGGTGAGAAATGTCATAATGGTGGTTGCAGAAAACTGTGTTCTACCAGGAATAAATGCCCAGAAAGACAAATATGTATGCACGGAACATGTGTGCCGGGTTGTAATAATAACAGAGATTGTGGCGATGACATGCTTTGCTCCTCTAAACTATGCATACCATCTTGCCGAGAAAACACTTGTGGGAAGGACGCTATCTGCTTGGCAACACGACATAGAGCCGTTTGCAGTTGCCCGAGTGGCTTCTCAGGAGATCCTACAAAAGAATGCAAGTCTTACGAATGTTTGAAAGATGAAGACTGTACACCGGATGAAGAATGTAATACGGAGGGCAAATGTAAAAATGTTTGCCTTGGTGCTTGCGGTATAAACGCTATTTGTAGGTCTGTTAATAGAAGTCCACAATGTGCGTGTCCTCCAAATTACATAGGAAATCCGAAAATTGAATGTTCTAAGCCCGCTGCCGGTAGTTGCTTACGCAATCCTTGTGGAATCAATGCGCGTTGTCGAGATCTTGATGATGGAAGTTATGAGTGTACTTGCCCACCCGGATGTGCTGGAAATCCTCAAAGACAATGTTTCTGTGGTACTATGGCTCCATGTGCTCGTAAAACCTGTGGCACTAATGCTCAATGTCGTATTGGACCGACCGGAGAGCCGCATTGTTATTGCCCACGCAATTATCCAAACGGAGACCCCAACATAGAATGTAAGTAATATTAACTGATAGTAACGGCGATCATTTTAGTATAAAGAGATAAGGGGTTTATTAGAATGCTTCCATTATATTTTGTGCATTGACAAATAAAAATATCTTTTATGCAGGCGCCCAAGAACGCAGTGTAGTTGATTGTCGTACTACGGGATGTGGTGTTAATGGAGAGTGTTTAAGGGAAGGTGCAGAATTTGTATGCCGTTGTATTCCTGGTACAGAAGGACAAGCTGATATAGAGTGCCACACCAGTAAGTAGAATTTGATTTTTTCATCATTATGTCTGACACATGTAAAAATGCACGAGAAAAGATCTCATTCACAATTTTTCATAAGTATTTGAAAATTCTAAGATGTTATAATTAATCATTTTTTCTTTAAAGCTATGAAAATATTTTCTCATACCTTTTATGGAAGAATCTCACTTTTGTACATACATTGTAAAGCAATGTACAGTAACTGATTACATTAATGTAAATGGCAAAGGATATTTTTCATGAATACTTGAATTGTAAAAAATATGTAGATTCTCACAATTTTAACATGTTGCGTAAGAGTACAAAAATGTTACCAATTTAATAAAATGTGCGTAACATATTTGTACTTAAAATGATAAATATTGACTCTAGTGGAAGCATTCTCACCGTTCGTGCTTGAATACAGTCAGTAACATTTTGTTCGGCTTCATGTACATATCGCTTGTATTATAATATACCGTTATATATCTCTGGTCATAAACTATCAGTTTCAAAAAGCATGCACTGTCTCGTGAGAAAGTTTCCTCTTCGCGGCTGAAGGTACAGCTCTTTCGACTCTGCTTTCTTCTTTCACACTTTCCTAGGTATCGAATGCACGAGTGACAAGGATTGCCCTGTAGACAAAGCGTGTTTGAGCTTGCACTGTGTCGACCCTTGCACGGTGCGAGGCGTGTGCGGCGAGGACGCCCTCTGCGTGTCCGTGATGCACCGTGCTCAGTGCTCGTGCCCGCAATGCTACGTGGGCCAGCCCCGACTATCTTGCCGTCTCGATCCCACGTGCAAACCAACGGCTGACGCTAATATTACATTCACTTGCTCCGATACCAAGCCTTGCCCTTCCAAGTTAGCATGTGACCTTAGCACAAATCAGTGCCGTAACCCTTGCGTAGGTTACCAGAATTGTCGTCGAAACCAAAAATGTGAAGTGAGAGATCATACACCTGTTTGTGTGTGCCGAAATGGATTTGCACTAAACGATAAAGGCGAATTGACGTGCGCGCCAGAACACGCAGAATGTATTAGAGATGAGCAATGTCCATCCAACGCGATTTGCCGTAACTCTAAATGCGTAAATCCTTGTTTAGCTTCAAGAGAACCTATGTGTCCCCAAGGCAAGCAATGTGAAGTAGTAGAACATCGGGTCATGTGCGTCTGTGTCGAAGACTGTCATCCCACTGTATCAATATGTTTAAGAGATAATGGATGCCCACAAAATTTGGCATGTAGAGATTTTCAATGCAAAGACCCTTGTAAGGGTGCATGTGGCGAAGCGCCTTGTTCAGTGGAAGACCATCACCCCGTATGCAAGTTTTGTCCTAATGGATTTATACATGACGAAAAACATGGCTGCATTAAAGGTAATTTTGACGTTAACAAAAAGAAATTGAATATTACCTTACACTAGAATACATTATGGTCGTCTTGAATAAGTCTTAATATTTTTCTTCATATTGCAGGAAATGATATTTTCTACTTTATGACTTCATGCGGCCCTCTTCTTGTTTCTTTCTTGTTTTCTAGCATGTTCACATTTTTCCACAGTTTGAACTTCTTCTAGAGCAGGTAGTTTACGCATGGTATTTCTTATACGTGTACATAATTCATTTGCATTTTAATCATTTTGGTGGCTGTTGCGCTGGGGCTATTTACTTCTAACGCATTTAATGCTTATACATACATGACATAACAATGCAACAAAACTGCCACGAGACAGAGTTTGCAACGTTTTATCTTAATGCCTTTATACTCGTAATGTATTATTAATAATATCGAACTGTATGTATACATAATTTTATGTTTGATTTTTGTAGCACGACTCTGCCGAAAATTTGTAGTTTTGCCTTTACTTGAAATATATCCTTATATGTGTATTTTAAAGAATATATTTGTAGTAAATTGTATTAAATGCACGAGTGAAGAGAACTAGAAACTTTTTTGCTTGTCCACTTTTTACTTCTACTGAAATTAGTTCTATTAGAATCATGCAACATACTACGACCTATGCAAATGCGCCAATGTTACATTGTCCCTTTTGTTTTAAAATGTATAACAGTGATCATTTTTGGAAGTACGACTCCGTTTATTATTGAACGCGTTTAGTATGAGACATATTTGAAAGATTTCGAGTATAAACTAACGTATGCCGTTGGATGTGTCAGCATTAGAGTGCAGCGCACACGAGCAGTGCGCGACGACGTTGGCGTGTGTGGGCGGGCGGTGCGCGGACCCGTGCGCACACGGAGGGCCCTGCGCAGCCGGCCAGTCTTGCGCTGTTCTCAACCACCAACCAGTTTGCTCTAAAGGTTCGTGTTATAAACGTTCTTATGAATACAAAAACTGTGATGACACATAAAATTTATCTGCCATATATTTTTTTTATTAAACATTTATATATAATTTATAATTTAATTTAGATTTTATTTTAATTTAATTATAATTTAATTTAGAATTTTAGTTTGTATTTACTTATTTTTAAATTAACGAAATGATAAAATATAAATATAATATAAAATATCAGGCATGAATACATTTATTGCATTCCAAATATATCTATTTTTCACGCTAATTTATGATGAAGAAGCGATACGATGATTAATATATAATTGTTATGCAGAATGTCATAATATAGCTCATGTATATATATAGTTGACATTTATTATTATTTATTTAGTACATTTAATTAAAAGATATGTTTTTGTTGTTCAGTTTGTCAATGTCAAACGTCCTCTGATTGTGCAAGATATCCCAATTCACAATGCGATGGATGCGCCTGTGTACACGGTAAGTATCTATATACATATGTATTTTGGCATGAATATACTTAATCTATGTTGCTCAGTGGTGGATTTACCAGAAGGATGAGTGGGTCCTAACACCTAAGGTTTTCCAAAATATTTTTTTAAAATTGGATGGCTGTTCACATGGATCTATCACTTTGTACACCGACAAATTATGTAATATATATAATTATTATATTCTTGTTTAATCCTTAAGCCAAGAAAAACTAAACACAATCGTTCCTTTGCGCATAGAGTTGGAACTAACGAACAAGATTTCATACGGCGATGTTATTTATCATGTTGCGAAAAGAATATAGCATAAAATTAATTTATCATCATTAACCGAGTTGTTAATAGATAATTCAATTTATTGTTTTTAAACTGGATGTAAGTGCAATAAAAATATGTAATTATGCTTACTGAATGTATTGAGTATTAAGGAATACCTTACCCTGCTTTGTAAGTAATATTGTTACATGATTGCGCTTTTATTAGCTCCAAAATATAAACGTAAAATTATTTCTTGTAGTTAACTTTAATCAAATACTTGGGTTGTAAAAGTAATCAAACAAGTGACACGTGGATACTACTTTCGTGTCAACAGGACCAGATAACTACGGGCTACGTCTTCTGCCTGTATCTTACAAACTGTAATAGATAGACACTTAAAATTTTCTCAGTAGCACACCTACTAAAGCAGCTATAACAACAAATTATACAAATATTTCTAATTAAATATTTGAAAATAATAATAGATTCTTAGTATAATAACAATAGGCACTTAGTGAGTACCCATGTGTATATAGGTGGTATTTGTATATTTTGCACTTGACGTTACAAATGCACCTACTCGATCTTATAGAACCCTTCGTGGGCGAGTCGAACTCACACTTGGCCGATTTTGTTATGTGAACATTTTGGACCTTTTACCTGTACTTAATTAGATTTATTTTTCGGTAGTTGGGTTAAGGATTTTAATTTTTTATCTTGGAGACTATATCAAATGTTTTTTTTACAAAATCAAAATTACCACAGATATGAATTTTTTTTGTCGCGTAATTTAATAAAGTATTAAAAAATTGAGAACAAGAGTCACTTAAGTAGCTTATTTACTTAGGGTTTTTTTTATATTTTCAGTAATAAATTTCTGTTTCTATAAGGGCATCAGATGAAATCATTTGATATTTGGCCTCAAATTAATATGACTGTTGTATTAAATAATAATTTTTTTCAACTTAGGTGATAAGCCGACAGCAAATTGTGCTCATTGTCGACCTGGAATCCCCTGCGATCCATTTTCTGGGGCATGCATGGAACGTAAGTATCACACAACGTAACTTTTTACGTTGGTTAATATAATTTATCTAATAATAAACTTTAACTATGCTAATTTATTAAACTATCCACTGTGTTTATCTGAAGACAACGTGAAATTAAGATAAACAACGGTATCGGTTCAAACTATTCTCTGTATTTAATTATATTTCTACATTTTACGTACTGTAGACTCCTACTATATTGCTAGGAAGTCTACATCTTATTTTTATGTGAATAGCAAAACTAACTCCAAATGAACTGGTTGTTGCTATAATTTCCAGCGTACCATATTGTCCGATAAAACGCCACAAAGTACTGGTTAATATTAATTCGGCAGACCCGACAGACAAGTGAATTCAATATTATTTGTGTAGAACTTGTACTAGGAAATTTGTATCATACTTCTGTTTTTTCTTAGTAGTAAGCGGTTCAGGTATTTCCAAATTTGTTTTTGAGCTTAATCACTACATTCAAAGGTCAAAAACGTTACATGTAAATTGCTTACAGAAATCTGTTCTTGCATGCATCTATTCTTTATAAATGTGTACATACTTCCTTTAAGAGTCTATATGCATGATCTCTCTGCTAAATCTGTATATTTCTATTTCTTTTTCAAGACTTTATATCACTTTTCTTGGGTTATATCACTATTCGAGGTATTTTAATTTCTGCACTTCTTTGAAATATTTTAATAAAAGAAAGTTATAATCATCATTAAATGATATAATGTTATATTTTATTAACTATTTTATTATTGCATTCTTATTAACAGATGAAGAAACTAAAAGCATTTCACTAACCGAAACATACTCCACTACTATGACGACTGACACTAGCCTAGTTACAGACATTGAAAAACACACTACTTATGACAACGATATATCAACTACAACACTACCTAGTGTTAGTGACACAACATACATGTTTACAACTGAAGGTGAAACGACAGTACCATATTTAGGAAACACGGCTTCCACCGAGTTAGGCAGTAAAATTGAAAACAAAATATATCAAAATACCGCAACACCATTACAAATTTCTACGACTTTATCTGGTGAAATGAACACTTATGAAACTGTTACAAGTAGTTCAATAACTACCAGTATGATTACTGAAGTAAGCCCATTGAATTTAAATGAAAAAAAAGCGCCAACATTAGACTTCTATGAACTCGTGCCGAGCAGTAGTACAATACATTCTGAAAGTACTATTAAACCTATTCCAAAACGAACAGAAACAAGTGGTTCGCAAAAACAAGTGAATGATAATAAAAGTGTGAAAACGGCGGAAAATCAAAGAAAAATGCACAATAATTATACAAATATATATGTGCCAAAAGAATCAGACAAAGAAAAAATTGATAAAACTCATACAAAAATCACCCCACTTCATAACCAGACTACCATTATTACAACTGAGGGTCATTTGAATACAGATTTGAATTATGGCAATTTCTCAGAAAAGCCACAATATACAAAAACATCGGAAGTAACTACCATACGCTATGAAAGAAGTACATATGAAGAAAATAGTACACCATATGATACACAATCAACTGAAAAAATAATAAAAGAATTATCTACTACGACATCAGCAACCGATTCAGAAAGTACTCATATTACAAGTAATTATACTAAAATTATACATCCAAGTTCAACTACTCAGGCCGATTCAAACACATTTATTACATCAAATTATATAACTACCACGGACACAAATACAAAATTACCCATCAGCAACACTTATTCAGAAGAACATACTACAGAACATGCAACGACTAACTACGGGAATTACGTTAATACTGAAATTGATTTAAATACTGATTTAAATCTGGATATTAGTACAAACATACCAGAGCATATAACAGTACCTACCTATATTGATACTGAATTTACAAAAAATGATAAGTCCACTAAAAGCCCACAAATCTTTAACGAATCACCAAGCACAGAACAAACAATGTTTGGGAAAGAAATCACGAGCGATGGGATTAATACCGAATTTACGACTGTATCATCAATAACCGACAGTTATAAGGAAATGATAACCACTAACATTCACACAGAAAAGTCTGCATATACATCGATACCTGAAATTCTTATTACTTCGACAAACAAACTAAAACTACCTGCAAATGCTGTCGATGGTAGTTTAATAAGTACGGAAAATGTTTTACATAGCGAAACTACTATAAAAGATATGTATGCACAAAAGTCGGACTACATAACATTATCTGATAAAAGTGATACTCAAATGACTACTGAAAGCATTGAAATAAAAGCAATGACAGACACGGTAGATAATATTCGCACAGAAAGTCCAGACTTTACACGGATTGAAGATGTTGCAACGGGCACTACCGAACGAAATAAAGATAAAACAAAAGAATTTGATACAAAAATTACGCAACACATAACTGAATCAGGTACACTTACGACGAGAAATAATGAAATACAATACTCCGAAAACATGCCTATTACTAAGGCAACTACAGAAGTCTCAGAAAGCGTCTATTTTACGAATACTGATAGTATCATTGATGATATGAAATCAACTGAAAAGGATGATGTGTCACATGAAAATGGTGATAATTACACAGAAAGAAGCTTCAAAACAACATTAGAAACGACTGTTCAAACAACTTCAGATTCTAACTTGATAAGTAATTTTACCACTGTAAGACCACAATATGCAAGTACAGAAGAATTATTATCAAATCTCCCCGAAACTCAGACTAAAAATATAGAAGCTGTAACTTATAATACCGAGCCAACTAAAATACCAAGAGACACAGAATCCACTTTCGACCAAACGATAAATAAGAATGACTTGTACACAAAAGAGATAGGCTACGAAACAACTGAGGTTTTGACGAGCTTTGCAGTTACAGAAATATATTCTGAGCAAGGTAAAACCTCTGATGTTGACGTCAACAGAATAGGGAATACTTGGGAATCGATAGAAACTACACTGTTTGATAAAGATGGCAAACATACTACTGAAGGAGAGTCAACTTATCATATATCGACAAATAGCATAATTTTCAATGATTTGTCAACCACTGAACAAATAAAACATATGGAAAAGCAGGACGTGGCAAAGGGACTTGACATAACAAGTACTGAGTATTCAACAATAGGAGTATCAGATAACAATTCAATCAAAACGACAACAGAAGTTTATTTAATAACAGATATGATGAAACATGCCAATACAAATAAACAAGAGTATACAAAACAAACCGAATCAACTTTTGACAATAATCTGTATACAAGTTCGTATGATTCAACTTATGATACAGCGTCGACTGTTAGTGCGTTGTTTAAAGATACAGAAGATATGACAGAAAACATTGAAAGAACAAGAATGGAACATTCAACTACAACAGCTACATTTACCGAAAGAAATAGTAACGAAAACGCATTCACAAATAACATTGACATTAGTACAAATTTGGAAAATGATGTTACAGAGTCAAAATATACATCAGTATCAGAACCAGTTACAAAACCTATTGAAAGTATTAGAAAGTCAACTGAAAATGCAACGATTAAAGTTATACCAATCACCAAAGAAGAAAATCTAGGTAAAGAAGGCTCGGCAAAGGATTTTATTACAAAACCAACAGAAGACCTATCTAAATCTGAATTAACCGATCAATACTCCAATGTGATTACAACAGAAAAATCAGATTTTTCATACAGTACTGATGTTACAGAGTATACAAAGTTTATTACTACTACATTTTCTGAGAGCTCTCAATTTCCTAGTACCAATGATTACAATACAAAGTTGGAAACATCAACTGAATTTACCAATTTTGCAAATACAATAACAACTGAAAAGAACGTTAATAAAGAAATTAAAAAGGAGTTTAATACTAAAACCCCCGAACATTCGAAAGTTTCTACAATCGATGCTGAAAGCAGTTATACTGAAACAGAACAAACAACGCACGAGTCAAAATCAACCAATATTAATTTAATTACTACGGTATTAGATGGCCAAACTGAATCAATAATACATGATAATATTCTCACAACAACGCCATCTGCTTTAACTAAAGTCACAAAATCAGTATTAAATGAAAAGGATGTAACTTTAGCAGAAAGTGTCATTACCAGTCAAAACGTTTTAAATTTGAAATTTACCGAATTTGATATGTCTACTAACATACCAACCCAAATAAATAATGACATTCTAGATACAGAGGAGACAATAAGAGGAGATCAACCATTGTATACTACACCAAAGTATATTGATTTTGAAACTACACAACCATCTGAATATGGAACCATGACTCACAATGTTTCAGAAACCCTAAATGAATTAAATTTAATAACAGAAGCTATATCTGATAAATCAACTACATCAGAATCATATTCTACTAGTAGTGAAACAAATACTGCATACTACACACAATCAACAACAGCATTACCAGTAGAAAATGTACAAATGATAGACATAAAATCCGGGCAAGTAGATAATATCATAGAACGAAATCAGACGCAAAACATCAGTACTACAGTAAATCCTGAAGACATGATACCAACAACATCATTTTCATCTACAGAAATTCTTTCTTTAATTAATAAAATGAACGGTACCGTCACACGAAATCCGTTATATACTTCAACGAAATCTGAAACGGATAGTTTTGATACAAGTCGCTCTGAAGACGTCACAGTTGCAATGATTTCTACTTTAGACGTTCATGGAGATAGAGACGATCATACATCTTTAAAACAAAATCATAATAATGAAGTCGATAGTTCTACAATTAAATTTATTCCTGAAAATCGTTCTTCAACTCAGGTGACAGCACAGTTTAATATTGGTTCTACAAATACGGAAAGTATCAATTTATCAGATACACCCAAAGAATACGAAAAAGTAACAATTAATCAAAATACTGATACTCTTACCAGTACTCTTTCGTACTCTACGTCAAATGTGGAGTTCGATTTAAAAACGTCTTCATTATTTACTACTGATAAGGAAAATCATGAAATTGAAAATAAATTTACGACAGTCGGTGATCAAGTACCAACACGTGATTTTTATACCGTAGAAAAAGAAGAGGAAAATACATTAGGATATGAACCCAACTTTAACACCTTTTCTCCTACAACTATAAATTCTGATTTATTTGAAAAAGATATTTCATTCAATGATAACAAACTATCAACTGTAGGCAATATAGACACTACAAAAATGATATCAACTACAACTGAATACAATAATCAAGTAAGTTCATCTGAATCTGACTTCAAACTTACCTTTACCGCACCAGACTTAATGCCTATCTCAACAATAACCGACAGCACACGCTTACAAACTGAATCTAAGACTAAAATATCAACTAACACAGCATCTACGAACTCTTATAGCGATGAAACAACTAAAGCAATAAATGCACTTACGGAGAAAATAACAAGGACAGATTACGATATAATCAATTTCAGTGAAACAACCCCAAGTACAAAAATGTACCACGAGGATCAAACTGATATAGAAAGGCCTATTACTACACCAACTATTACTGACAAGACTACATTCGAAGATAACTCATTACCGAACATATTTACAGAATCCACCACGGAAAATATTGTTTTATCTCACACCTTTGAAAACACTGAAACAATTTCTAACAATGAAATTATCGATATAGCTTCAAGCACTGAACAACAACAAACAACACATAAAAATGAATTACTACCTGTTACTTTTACTATAGTAGATTATACTGCTACAGTAGATACTTCTTTGAAAGTTTCAACGGTTAAAAGTTCCACAAAAATAACAAATATAAATGAAGACAATAATATTGATACTCTACCCGATAATATAAAAATAACAACCAAATCCATTGATTCTGAATCAAATATTTTAACATTTACGGAAGGTAATATTGTAGACAATAAACAAAAAACAAGGTATCCTTCAACTGTATCATCCATTTTAAGCACATCAATGGAAAGTTTGTCATCTAGACAAAAAGATGTAGATATTTCAGCATGGACGGACTCTACCCCCTACGATATTACTATTACTACCACTGAGACAGTAAAATTAAGTACTGACATAAATATTGACTGTAAAACAGACTTTAACTGCCACACTGACTATACCTGCATTAATGGAGTATGTCAAAATCCATGTGAGGGGATATGGAATCCATGTACAAAGAACACTACCTGTAAAGTTGTCAACCATGCTGCTGTTTGTGTGTGCGATGATGCTGCTGGAAACGTCTGTGTAAGAGGTATGCTCATAAGAGTTATAATACCTGTACTTTTTTGCACAGCCTATAAATTTATTACATAGTTTTATAAAGGAAATACGAAAAGTAATTTGTTGGTCGTTTTATCGGACAAATGTGTACTGAATCATTTAGAAAAATATTACTTATTTAATATATTATTTGTAAATACACTAATTCTGAATCTTGTAACATATTCTGCGTAACATACTAATTTCTAATATAACATGTAACATACTAGAATCACACGGACCTAAGGCACCAGAACCCTGTCATTCTGATCGGGACTGTATAGAGACTGAAGCCTGCTTTATGGGATTGTGTCAAAATCCTTGCGAGTTTGACAATGTGTGTGGTGTCGGAGCCAATTGCCATCCAATAAAACAAAGGCCGATGTGTTCATGTCCCGCTGGGCACGACGGGGACCCCGCAGTCAAATGCTCGCCTAAAATAAGTAAGACTTGTTTACAGTACATTAGGTTTTTTTGCCTAATAGATATATGCTTTATGTATTCAATGAAAAGGGTGTGTAAAGATCAGTGGGTATAAATCAATAATAACAATAATTTACTGAGATAAGAATTTGTATTTTACTTGTATTTTAGAAACACTTTTGTAATTTGATATATTATAGTAATGTAAATATAAGTCATATTCGTAGTACCAAACTTGAAATATAATATTTGCACGTGTAACATATTACTGTATAATAAAATTATCTTACATTTTGCTCAGTTGGTTGCACTCGGAATGAAGATTGTCACTTGACCGAAGCTTGTATAAATAATGCATGCCAACATCCATGTGCAATACACAATCCATGTGCACCAAATGCGGTCTGTATAAACACGAAACACGGTTCAGATTGTAGCTGTGCTGAAGGATTTCAAGGAAACGGCTACGTTGGTTGCGTACCGGGTAAGTAAATCTTTTATATTTATTAATATTTCTAAAGCTCAAAGGACCATTTTTAAATTTTACTTTTTTTAGTGATCAATACCCAGTCTGTTTGCCAATACAACGAAGACTGTCCACCTGAATTGTTATGTGATCGGTTAAATCGAGTATGTATGAATCCTTGCGCTGTCGATAATTGCGGAGAAAATGCCGAATGCATTCCAGCAAATCATGGAATACAATGCAAATGTTACGCTGGTTTTACTGGAAATCCGTTCTTAGAATGCTATCAAGGTACTTACTTGTAACTGACGTTACGTTGTTATGATTAAAATTATTCTTGCAACTTATATAATACAATAATTATATAATTGGAAATTATATTCATTAAGGTAATATTTTTATTTCAGTTCAAGGATGTCGGTCTGATAATGAGTGCTTAAATTCAGAAGCATGTATAAATGGTAAATGTGATTCTCCATGTAGGTGTGGTATTAACGCCATCTGTGACGTCTTGAATCATCGTGCATCTTGCAAATGTTTGTCCGGTTATACTGGTAACCCAATGTTGGGTTGTGAGCCACCATCAAACCCATGTGTACCGAATCCTTGTGGCATAAATGCTCTATGTGAAAGTGACAATGGAAATCCGATTTGTTACTGTCCTAAAGGATTAACTGGCAATCCATTTAAAAATTGTAGTAAGTATATTTGATAAAGAAATTGAAGAATTACACCTATAATTACGTGATTGCATACTTGCTTATCAATTATAATTTTTCAGTACCGGAGGGTAATGAATGTGAACCAAATCCATGTGGTCCCTATACTGGCTGTCGAATTATTGACAACAAACCCGCCTGCTTTTGTCTGCCTAATTATGAAGGTAATCCACCTCGACAACCTTGCAGATTACCTAACAACCCATGCAATCCTTCACCTTGTGGACCTAATACTCAATGTACGATATTATCAAACGGATTTGCTAAATGCACATGTTTACAAGGATATGTAGAAAGCCCTAACACAGTCAGAGGTTGTATAGAAGCAAGAAATCCGTGCGAACCAAATACCTGTGGAGTTGGAGCACGATGCGATCCCAATAGATCACCTGCATGCTATTGTCCAGAGAATACAATTGGAAATCCATACAAATCTTGTAACCATCAAGCTTATTTGCCTCCAGAAGTGCTTTGTCAACCAGGACCTTGTGGGCCGAATGCAGATTGTTATGTGGGAGGTAATAGAGAAATGTGCTTCTGCAAGACTGGTTTTATTGGAGATCCCTATACAGGATGTCAAGTACAAAGAAGTCCGTGTAATCCTAATCCATGTGGCCCACAAGCTATCTGCAATGCCAACTTTGAAGGCCGAGCATTGTGTACATGCGCTGAAGGTAGTACTGGTGATCCTTACAGTTTGGATGGATGCCACTCCCATGAATGTGAAATAGACGATGAATGCGCCATAAATAAAGCATGTATAGGTTACGCATGCCGGGATCCGTGCCCAGGAGTTTGCGGCTTACATGCCAAATGTCTTGTAGAATCACATCATCCTGTGTGTATTTGTGAAGATGGATTTGTGGGAAATCCGTTAGTATGTTGCTTGCCACCTGAAGATCAGAAGTCTATTAGACCTTGTAACAAAATTCAATGCGGAACAAATGCAATATGTCAAGATATAGGAGACAAGGCAGTATGTAGCTGTCTTCCTGACTTTTTTGGAGATCCAACAAAAGAATGCAAGCCGGAATGCATCATGAACTCCGACTGTCCATCTAATGAAGCTTGCATTAATCGAAAATGTACTGATCCATGTTCCTTCAATAATATTTGTGGAATGAATGCGGTATGCCTGTGTTCCGACCATACAGTATCGTGCTTATGTCCTGACGGTTATATGGGAGATCCACTAATTCAGTGTATATACAGACGTAAGTACCATAAAAATAACATTATTACATACTAGTATAATATGTCATTTGCTTGCAACCGTTTTTGTGTGCCAATTCTGGCCACTGCTGGGGAAGGCCTGGAGCATATTCCACCACGGTGCTCCAGTGCGGATTGGTGGAGGGGCTAGAGGCCATAAAGCCATCAACATAGCCTAACGACTACTATCCAAAGATTACAACTGGGACAGATTTATGTGCCCTCCGAAGCACGGAAGCGCGCATAAAATTATTGCCACTAGCGGTCACCCATCCAACTACCGACCGCGCTCAACGTTTGCTTAACTTTGTAGATTGGTTGAGATCTACACAAGCCGCACAAGTGTTATATATATAACACAAAGGTGTTACATCTATTTATTATTAATTAAAATAATTAAGAAATTATTAAATATATTTCAGCTATATACATCACCCCGGATAATAATACCGCTCAACCATGTACGCCAAACCCTTGCGATCCCAACGCTTTGTGTGACACTTACGGTAATCAGTTTGCCATTTGTGATGCCTGCTTTGGGTCAAACGGCATCAATAATCCGGCATGCAGGCCAGAATGTGCGCTTAGTACTGATTGTGCTTTCGACAAGGCTTGTTTAAGAAATAAGTGCGTGGACCCGTGTCCAGGCTCTTGTGGCGTAAACGCAGAATGTTCTGTTTATC
>DWOQ01000010.1:0-20605 GCA_018251115.1 Codatractus alcaeus
AGATGTGCCAATTCCTTGTACGTTTGTGTAAGTGAGATATGTATCTTGTTGATGGTGGAAAAAGAGATGCTGTCTAGTTTTATTCTATATTATAAGATTTTCCCAAACCCGTCTTTTAATCTTGACACAGTATCTTTGCACGCTCATATAAATGTACTACCCAATTAATTTGGCTTATTAGAGATATCATAACAAATTAAACAAACATATAATAAATTATTTACCTAAACGCTAAACGATAAAAGAATGAGTTTAAAACGAACATGTGCAAATTTACCATGACATGTGAATACTGACCGAGTGCCTTTATATGTAACGTAACTATTCGGTATTCGCAACTTTTTATAAACGAGATGTACTAATCGCAGCCTTTATATGTAATTTAACGATTTGATATTCACAGTTCACATAAGCAATATGTGGTTACTGTCCAGAGCCTTTTTATGTAATGTAATGTAATGTAATTATGTATGTGATGTGGATGTCCTAGTTATATACAGAACACATTACATTTGAGCATTACATTTGAACAGACCTTAAAAGACCGTACCGGAGCAGTGCACAATAACTTTTAAATGTCTAAATAACTTATTTGTGTCACCGAACGTTTCAATCACGAATGGCGTTTACAAACAACCTTAGAGAATAATACTCGTTCATATTACTAAGCCCTGTAAGCAGCTACCCATATAACTCGCTTCCATACTTCCTATAACATCAAACGTCCTATTAGACACAGTAAATGTGATCTGAGACAGGGAAGTTATCGTGTGTTCAAACAAGCATATATAGAAGTCATAAATAGTATTGAATTAAATCAAAAATCAATGTTTAGGGACCTTTAGTCATAACCTCAAAGATCCTCGTACACATTGGTATAGTCTACACAGATTGACAAAACGCCCTGGTGCATAAGGCTTCTAATTTAGACACATAATGTGTCACTCTGTCAAAGAGAGTGTATTTGATCCAGCATTACCAATTCTAGAGTGCACGTGACAATTCGTGAGCTTTTGCCGATTACGACAAATAATACATACTGACATTATACCTTACTTTTCTAATATAGAGAGTGTAGACATCCTGGGAACGTTTGACGGATATAAAAAGTAATTAATTCGTTCATAAACTATTGTGCACTAGAGATACTACGCAATAAACACCACAAGAACAGCTAGTTAACACAAGAAACTTTGGACGGCTTTGGAAAGTGGAATTTTACTAGAAACTATTTAACAATCGAACAACGGGAGCGCTAGGGTACGCACGTACGTAGGTATACATAGGTACGGTACATTTTGTTATAGTCCTATTATAATTAAATCTTTACGTCACATATGTATGCTATTTCAAAAAAATTCGTTATTATACAATCGTTATATTTTAGTAACGAATATTATTCGTTATTGTTTCACGATAGCAGCTTCGTTTTAAGGTCAAGAAAAGTCGGTGAGACTTGAAGAATCCAACGAAATTACAAAAGTAATTGAGGAGAGGTGACAAATAAATTGGCCACAATGTTGTACTTAGCATGTTTACACACATAGCATACGTATAAACCAGGTAACAATGCATTAAAATTTAATGACACATTTTTTATTCAATTCAATAAATTGTATACTAGAACAATTGGCAGTAATTAGAGTCAGCATGTTAAATTACTCAACTTCTCCAAAATAAATCAAGCACGGTACTAATACATTTATGCTATTATTTTGGGATGAGATTATGACTTTATACGTATTTTATTTCGAGAAATAGAATCGAATGCGACCAGCACTTACAAACGAAGGTTGGTTACCACCTCCCTTCTAACACACATGTGAACTTATGACAGAAAGCTGCTTTTTAAGGTCCAAACTATTATGTATGTCCAGACTATCGGTCGGGTTCGGGACAATTCAAAATAAAATACAGTTCAAACCTAGACAGCGTTCCTTTTTCCGCCATTAGTATTAACGCTTACTACCCACTCTCAGACACAATTGAAAGAAACCTAGCTATTTTTCTGTCCCACGAGGACTCTAGACATATCCAATATCGCATCAGACATACATTTCCCAGTAATACTCATTTCTTCGTCAACTGGAGATACCTGTGGACGATGGCCTGTAGTTCGTGGGGCAGCCTGGTCCGGTCGTACTTCCCAGCGTACGCGTGGACAGCAGTGGCCAGCTGCGCCTGCAAGTCGAGCAACACCTCCAGCCCGACGCCACGCAACGCCTTCGCGTTCTTATACAGAATGTTATCTAACTCAGTCTTGTTTATCAGTACTTTCTCCGTCTCTGGAAATGGAAATATAGTGGAATATAGCGTAATGTAATGTAATGTAATGTGTAATATGTAATGTGTAATATGTAATGTGATAAATTGCAATTTGAAGCAAAACCTTTGGACCCCTCTTTAAGAATATAACGCGCACGAAAGTTTAAGATTTTGGCATAGTTAAATTTTAGATGGAGAAGTGTAGAAAGCTAAAATTAATCACAGAGGTTACAAAAAACACACGCCAAAGAACATTAAAATTTCGTATTGAACAAACAAGTTTCTTTGACAAAAGTTTCGGTCGCATTTCTACCGCAAATTAGATCAGTTAGTTAGTAAGTTAGTTTAAATGAGTAATATTGTAAAGTTCTGACGAATGTTTGGAATTGAACTTCATTATTTGTTTACAAAGAAACTTGTCGATTAAAAAATAAATTAGCGTTGATGGAGTTTCATGTGTAAACATTTATGTGTAAAATAATGTTGGAAAGGTTTTGTTATCGCAATCAACTGGTATCCATCTCATTGTGAAAGACCTTTGCATAAAATCCAAACAATCATGTTATATTTATTTAATCCATACAAAGACAGACAATTAAACGTTCATTTGCATCAAAATGACATCGATGTGATAATAACTTAAATCGGATCATAATAAAATTACTTTTATATGTATAATATAATATTTTTATATAACATACCCCCACTTGCATCGTGCCCCGAATTCCTCTTCTTTGGTGATGTTTTTGTAGGTGTCTTTTCTGTTGACTTCGCAGGACTGCAAATAAGAAATCGATTATCAAAATATATATTTTTCGAGAAGGTAAGAACCTACTGCAGAATATGACGCCAACGATGAAAGAAACTACAGTCTAAATTATTAAAGTTAGCAGACGATAGTAAGTGCTCAATGCCGCCCATGGACATTAGTTATCATCCCTAAGTATAATTAAATCATACTTAAATTTGATCACAGTTGTTGCTATCCCTGAGGACTAAGATGTTCGCCCCGTATATGAGTATAGCCGGCATACACGCCTCTCCAAACCGAAACACAAAAATTTCTTCATGGAGAATTACGAGGTTGGCGGCGGTACCTCTCTGGTCGAACTAAACGAGTTCCACCAATGAATGAATGAACGAACGAATAAATTAATGATATAATGAATGAATGAATGCATTCCACCTGGCGAAACCTGTACCTGTCCGCGCGTCGGTTGCACAGCGCGTGCGTGGCGAGGCCGGCGGGCTCGTCGTCGGGGCGCCGCAGCGGCGCGTCGTCGTCGGAAGCGGACGTGCTCGCGTCGCCGTTGTGCGCGTACGGCGTCGACGTCACCATCGACAGCGGCTTGTTCTCCTTGCACTCCTCATCTGTGATCGCCGCGCTACACTCTTTGTAGTTCTGGAACGGATACATATACGATTAGCGATAACCGTATGTGTATTTGTAATAGAAAGCCAGTATTTAACCTATTACCCGTCGCTATTAATCAGTATTATGCGAGAAATATTTTTGTGCCGTACTATCACAATCGTGTTTATATAACAGAGAACTTGTGTTCGTAGTAACTGTTACAATATAATTACATTGGATTTATATTATATTCATAAAAAAGATGTTGATTTGTTACCTTCTGTGAGGTCTTCTGTCGCTTCACGACCAATCCTTTCGACCAAGCGTTGATACGCCTCCGTTTGCGCTTAGCAGAATGAGATTCAATCTTTTCGCCGTTTTGTGGCGTTCTTGCAGATTTGCTGTCGTTTACCGACGAGTCGAAACCTTCCGCTGTTGAATAAATTGGAATATTAAAATTATTCCTACAAATCCCACAATTGCCCATTTTCGGCAGTACTGGATACATGTATTGGGACAATGTGGCTTAGTATATATATCCATGTTTTCCCCAGTTGAGGGGAATAAAAATATTACAGTCTTTAGTAATGTGATATCATGTGAAATTAAAAAAAATGTTCATTATCTCACATTTTATCGTGACCTACACAACACACTCACATTTTATTGTGACCATCAGTTACTGTCAATACGCTTGCAAGTCTAACACGCAGAGGGTTCGCCAGAAGTGTAGGTGACAAATTTATGTTTCTATTTTGGTTTTGGGTGTTTGTGTATCGTCTTTGTGTGTGTTAGCACCAACCACACAGAAAATGCTATTGAAGGGCTATATTTATAAAAAACATCCTTAAAACGTCTGTAAATCAAATATGTTATCTGTTTATTTATTGTATTTGGTATGTAACAAAGTGTATTGTATTGCATTGCATATTTGGGCGACTTGAAAAACGTCACGGGTTCGCCACTAACACGGGTTCGCCACTAACCCTCTCCACCAATTCGCATTGGAGAAGCGTGGTGGAGTATACTCCAGACCCTCTTGTGGAGAGACTCGTGGCCAGCAGTGGCACATAAAAAGGGTTCAGGCATTACATTGCATTGCATTTGAGTATTTGCTCAGCTCTGCACTGTATTGTTTCGTGTCGTATTTTATCGTATCGTATCGTATCGTATCGTATCGTACGGTATCGTATCGTATCGTATCGTATGGTATCTTATCGTATTATATTGTATTATACTGTATTGCTTTGTATTGTATTGTATTGTACTGCACTGTATTGTATTGCACTGCATGTTATAATACATACGTAAGTTGGACGCAGTATATATGAAGTCGGGCAGGTCGTTGTCGGCGCCGCCCTCGTCGCGCCGCCGCCGCGCGATGTCGCGGCAGTCGAGCTCGAAGTCGCTGTCCATCTCCACGTCGATGAGCGCGTGCGCGTGGTCGCGGAGGGAGCACGCCTCGTGACGGATCTGTTTGTCCGATGACGTTCTGGGGACAAAAAAAGTATAATATAATAATCCACAATGAGATATAAAAATAGTGGGATCATGTTCTGTGGTGACAGAAAAATATACATAGTTTACAATGAAACAAAAATATGGTGGATCATAATCGATGCCTCGTAAATTTTATTACACAGTTGTGAGCCACACAAATAAAATAAAATAAAAATACTTAAAATAAGACAAAATAAAAATAAATAAAATAAAATGGAAATAAAGTAAATAAAATAAATCCGCTGAACTTCTTGCTTGATCTTTTCAGTTGAGGTCGTATTCCGATCCGGCAGAAGTATAACAAAAAATATAGTCACTATAAATAAAAAAATATGTGGGACATCACAATCATGGCCCCTGATTCCAAATTAGGCAATGCTTGTTATATGATAACCATATAACTAATAAACATACACATATTTATAAATAGATACATATATAGATACAGCCTGATACATAACAAACATTCATTCTCATCACACAAACATTTGTGCTGGGTGGGAATCGAATCCACTTTGGCAAAGGAAGATCTCCCACCAGGTTACGCAAACGTGTCTGAGGAGCAACCGTGCTCCGGAACACTCAGTTAAGTAAACTTCGATAACGTGATTCCGGAATATTTGTGGCGCCATCTCTTGACGAGTTGTGGAAGGTCGCCACACCACGATCCCAACTAGGAGTAAAGTTTACTAACCACTCAAACAAGAGACCAGTCAAGTCAAATCACACGAAACTAGTTTCAAGCTATCTAGATTATATTTGACATGGTTTGTACAAATTTAATGTATACAATTCTTTCCTGTAAATAAGGAATCCGAACTAGTCCTTACCTATCTGGATTATATTCGAGAGCGTTTGCGCAAATTAAGTCTATGTCGTCCAAGAACTCCTTAGCGCAGTTGTACTTGTGCATATCGACCTTCGTCATCATGGTCTCCAGGTCCATCGGCTGTTTTATTATGTGCAAATAGTCAGTTACCTGGAAACATTAAAGGGGTAACTATTTTTAAATATTATAGGTACAAAACAACAGACATATATTATAAAGAGTAACAAACATTTCTCTCAAAAAAAAAAGAAACATATTCCCAATGATTACAATTACTAATAAATTTCGGTTTTTGTTCACCTCCGACACGGAGAGCGGGATCTTATAATAAAATAACCGTGTACAACTGTGATTATGTATATATGTCTGTCTGTGGCATAGTAGATCCCAAACAGATGGACCAAAATAGACTTTTGTTTCAAATTTGATTGTTAGCTATAATTCAAGAACGAGCTTTTTATCATCAGTGAAGGATATTTTCATTGTTTAATTCAATCGTATAATTTTATTTGAAACGATAATGCAGACGATATTTCGATTTAAATTTCATTTTAATTTCATACCAATTTTTAAGTAGTTTTCCATAACTGTTTTCTTAAATCGATACCAGAGGCTCGATAGTGACGTCATTATAGTAACTTCAGTTGCGAAGATTCGACGAACGCACTTGTTTTGCCATAAATTCAACTTCATTTGCTGTATATCTCTCGTAATACACGTAGTGTTTAAAGTCGAATAGATAGGACAAAAAGTAATATTAAAAACGGTTTGACTATCTACTTACTATTTCTCATTATAAGTTTTATTAAAAATAAATTAATATATGTCGGAGCAGTGGGTGAAACGAAACGTCAAGCCATCAGATGGCTTGGGTGTATTCGGAATGAGTTGTCAATATTGTCATATGATGATAGAAGATTTCATTGGAGAGAAAACGAGCTTGGGACTATCGATTTATTTTCCCTGGACTTGCGGACGTAAAGGAAGACGCACAGATTGTCAACCTCGTTTCGACTTCACCACATTTCGAAAACAATGAGCGAAGCACCTAATAGCACACTCCCCTTCGATATATACATAAATATGAAATTGAAGATTCGGCGATTAGAATATAATGTAACTGGTGATAAGATGTATCCCTGTGACACAGCCTGACAGACAGATAGCCAGACACATGAAGCCTTAGGAATAGGGTCTTAAATGTACTCTTTTGGCACGGTACCCTGATTCAACGGAATGTATTATAAAATATTTTGGTACGAATATTCACCGAGCAATTACTTAATCAATGGTGCAAGTTTTAAATGTCGGTACATTATTAAAATGAAACGAATTAAATACTACATTGAAGATGTAACATTTTTTATTAAAATGTATTTCGTAACAGCACTTGTAAAAAGTACTTTTGTATGTTACGACTTCTGATGACGATGCGGGTACGATACGACTACTTATTGTATGAAAGTGCAAGAAAACCCTTAGTTTCTCGTTATTTAAAAGTGTTACATAGAATCTTGATTTTATTTATTAATAAGCTTAGTTAATTTTAAGAAACTATCGGAAGTAATACGATTTAGTTTAAAATGTTTATATTTTTGTGATTTTTTGTTTGAGATCTTTAAATCATTAAAACGCCCTTGAGTGTACAGATTACGTTTCTTACGTAATTACGTTGCAATGATTCTATATAAAGTTATCATTAAGGCTATTGAGTTTTCAAATTTCTTTTCTTACGATTTTGCGATGATTATATATACATAATATACAGTATATACTGTATTGTACAGTTTATGCGAATTTGGTTACAATTGTACTAGTCGTTACGTCGTGGTCGTGCGTTGTAAATATTTCTATTATAAAACGGACCCAAACATTTGACAAGAGAGTACTTCACGTCATGTAAGACGACTTTATAGTACCGTTTTGCGGTACAAAAATTTCACTTTAACTTATTTTGTGCCTTAAGTTGCGAGCTATAGAGTTTGGTTTTAAAAGACAATTTCGAACATATTTGGGTTCACAAAGTTATAATGAAGCAAGCATATGAAATGGAAAGTTGGGAATGGTCATTTTAATTGTTGATTCTCTAATAAGACGGTATGGCACAGTTAATGGAATTAGAAATTCGTTTTTAATTGCGTAAGATGTTCTGATAAAGAGCAAATTGTTTGTTGTTTCGATCGAGTCAGAGACGTCGCTGCATTCCAATGCAAGCATTTGGTTTAAGAATAATATCATAATTTTAGTAACAAAGCATTGTGAAAGCGGAATAGTTAAATAATGTTTAGGATTCCATAACAGAACTTTTTGTGATTCATTCCTTCATGTGTAGAGAAAGAACATAATTTCTTTATTTTTCAAAAAATGCTAAATTGTTAGCGTCAGTTATAAGTAAACCTATAACTAACTGTTATGATCTAGTCCTTGAGGTTAACTGACCATGAATACATGTCATTTTTTATTATAATTGCATAAAATGTTTCACAAAGATCTTCCCAACTATTAAAAAGGTTCCCGAAAGTACTTAACGTTCGTTGTAACGACCTCAGATGGACCTTACTCGTTTACTATTTTTAAGGGTGTTAAACCCTTCGTGGTTCGATTCCGGAGGTACCATTACAACACCATTGCCATATTTATATCTAATAACAGCTGCGTTAAGCGCTATGATGTGATTGAGTAGTGTGGAAAGGAAGACACCTTATACAAGGCATTATAACTTAGTCCTTGGGGGCTACCACATTTGGTGATGATTTTTGTTAGGACTTGAATCCTCTCTTGGATTGACTAAAGGTGTCCATGGGAGACAGTAGTCACTCACCCTATATCCCTATGTCAACAACTTCATATCATAATCCCTATCCGTCTATACTCAATTAAAAAAAATATCGCGAAAAACATACTACAAAAAAAAAACACGATAAAACTCTAGGTGGTAAATACCTCGCTTTAAAATGTAATATGAATTAATTTCATCTAGAGATATAATATATGTATATCCTATATCCAAGGTTATAGGATAGGACCTACTCGGGGGTTGAAACGAATATAAATTCTGCATGTAAACGACTTTGATCAGACAAACTAAAGGAGAAGCCTTTTAAGTGTGCAATTGATCGATCGCGATTTAAAAATATCCTGTTTCAGAGGATGTAAACGTCGGGGTCGCTCCTCGTGTATCGGTGTTTAATCGTTGCAGTCTTTTAAATACGTCCTTTATCATTAATGACATAAAAACTGTTTCAATACATTTTGAAGTAAGTGATGTGATTTTAACCATTATTAGTTTTATTTAAAGCCTAGATAAAATTTTAGTCGTCTAATTTTAATTAGTCAATATAGCCCATAAATATTGGTAATTAATCTCTCCTAGTATTGAAGTCCTAGATGATTTCAGATACAAATACATTGCTACCCCTGGAGACGGAAGCTTCGTCTAATGTTTCTACCTTACCACAACCTTCAAGCCAGGACATAGTAGTGCTTAACAATGCTGAAATGAAATGGAAATAGTGTTTCTTTATTTAGAGTACAAGATGGTTAAAAAAGAATAAAGGCCAGTTGGTCTAGGTTCCCTTATTAAATAAACACTCAGTGAGGAATCTACTTTTGAATAACTTACTAATAAAACATGCATCGTCCTCTTTGATCGGACGCCAGTGCATACAATTTAATACTGTTATAAAATACTGCTATAAGATAACCAAACTGTTTTTCTACAATACAATGTTTTATTATATTTATTCTTATTGACAAGACAAGCAGTTTTCATATTCTCAATTGTCAATAGAATAATCTTTCAGCCTAAATCGAAAATTTATTCACTGGGAGGCATCAATTTGACTAAAACAAATAGGCATGACATGATTAAAATATTTCTATATAGTCCTCTAGACGCTGCGCTGTTTCCACCGCGTGATGTTTCGATGCAGCGAATGTTCCGTGCTCAGACGGGTAGTAACTTCCGCGGTCTCCCGTTAGTGACCAACATGTGACACCACAAAACCATTCCAGTTTCCGGTTAACCGGTTAGCCGTTGGATATGATAAAACAGTTTCATACTTCCAACACTTGTCCGGTTAAATGAACGACTACCCCCAACCGGTCGTATTCGTTCCGGACGCTAATTGGCGTGCGGCGTGAACCGGACCGCATTCCGGACCACATCGTCGCTACTCCATCCCTTTATGCCTCTAATTGTGCAAGAAAATAAGTACTGAAATAGAGAATGTTATTTTTTGATTTATCAAATTTAAAGAGCAAAGAGCATGCAATACATCTTAGTCAGTCACAGTCAAAGTGAAAATATTTTATTTCGTTTTTACAGAATTCTTCTTCAAATCATAAATCTACCATCACTTTGTAAAGACGTTATGGACAAGCGGCGAAAGAAACTTCATAACACACATCTTTTTCATAAAACACGAATTACAGATCAATAGAAAGAAATAAAAATCATAATTCAATAATTAAAAATGATTGATTTATAATTTTCATTTTTGTGAAGATTACTGCCACCTAAAGACTTTTATATAATTAGATTTTATAGAAGCAGTATACCAGTATGCACTCCATCTGATGTTAACTGGCCACTGCAGCCCATGGACATCTGCAAAAGATAGGATTGAAGTGATACTTGAGGTTGCTGCAGTTGGTAATTAAATGGGTGGCAGTACCCATTTACCTCCAGATGACTTGCAAGCTCGTACGAATACAAATGATACATTTTTATGTCCGCATGCTAATGTAATAAACTACAAATATTTCTGACTTAAATGTGAAATATCATTATGTTATACCTAATTTAGTGCTGTCGTTAGCACAAAACGGTTGCAAATTAATTGTGTGTCGTACGAACCGTTTTGTTTACATTGAAATATAATTTATCTTGTGATTTTGTGCAGGTATTAACGAAAAAAAGATATTTTGTAACCTTCTCCGAGGCGCTTTTAGGGATGGATATAAAAAAGACACTAGGATTACCTGTGTCGTCGGTGCCATGTACACACACAAAGACGATACACAAACACCCAGACCCAGAACAGAAATCCATATTCATCACTTAAATTTCGGACTGGCCGGGGATCGAATCCGGAATCCTCTGCGTGTCAGACCGGTGTGGTAACCGCATCGCCACGCGGGTCGTCAATACACGTATACACAAACACGAGATCCAGAACCTAAATTCATAATTTAGATTTCTGGCCGGGAATCGAATTCGAAACCAAACGCAGAGGCGTGTAATTAATGTATGTGTGTGGTAAATGAATTCACACATGCACAAATCGTTGACAAATTAACTTATCCAAAGTCACTTTGAAAGACCCGAAGTTTATCAACAGACCCTTTCTCGCCCACGCTGAAATTTTAAAATATCATGTTACGTTCAAAATATGCTAATACCAAACAAACAACAAAATTGACACTTTATTGGCTGTCAACTGATCATTTATTTTGTGTCTGTATTTAAAATGAATATATTAAATTCATTTTTTCGTATCCGTGACTGAAAATTATATACTATGTTTCCATAACCAACGCATCAAAGCGGCTGTCCGTCTGTATGTCTTTTATCAATATTTATTGCACGGTAATAGGACGCTTGAAAAAATTGCAACGTTTAGTACTAGAGCCACTATAACTACAAATTATTTTATTTTATTTTATATTTTTACTTATTCACAAAATCCACAGGTTATAACAAACAATTTATGTTCTAAACTTATAATATAGGTCTTAAAGCCAATTACGGATTTATAATATATTATTAAGCTTAAAAACGACACAAAGTATTCACCACATTACTTAAAAATAGAAGTATTAAATATAAAAAAATATTTAAAAGTAAACAAAGCGCTCGAGATTTGTTATTAATTAATGTATGTAAGTTATACAAAATGTTAAACTAATCCATTGTGCCATTGTGGCGATATGCGAGTAACACATGAACCGTGATATCGTAATATTTTGTTAAGGTTGATGATGATGCTTACGGCACCCTTCGATAGCAATGTATATTAAAATAAATTACATTTTTTTTCGAATTATGTAGTTATTGTTGGCTATAGTAGCCTTGACAGCTTCACCGTGTTTTCTGTGACAAGCGGGGCTCAAGCCTGGGAGGACAGAAGACTATGATCGGGAAGGGAGCGTTGGGTTTGGTCCCCGTTTCCGGTTTCCTTGACCGTCCACCTTCGCTAGAGGCAGGGAAGGTTACGGACCCAGCAAAGTGCCTGAGTCTTAGCCGTCCGCCTTTTATTAAGATGGGATTGCGGCTGACCCAAGGGCACCTCCTGTGAAGTACGGACCTCGGCTTACTAAGGGGCGGTGTTTACACTACTTGCATTGAAATGCCAGGGTTTTTGGGTTTTGATTTTTCATAGAAATTGACTTTTTACAATTTACTAACATGGCTCGAAAGTACCATCAAAATCTGATCAAAATTTTAGATGACTAATGAACAGCGTAAATAAAGTAGTAGAAAGTACTCTCTAAAAAAAGTCAAAAAAGTTAATTATTAAGTAGTAAAAAGTACTAAGTAAGTTAGTAGGTAGTAGTAAGCACTAAGTAAGTTAGCAAGAAGTAGAAAGTAAGTAAGTAAGCATAAAGAAAATATTACATGTACTAGTCATAAAAACTGATCATTTTTAAGTGCTTCCGTAGGCCCATAGAAAATATTCATACTTATTATCTTAAAACAACATTTTTATGTAGAATGTTGTATTCTCATTAAATCGCTATGCTTCGAACTTTATGGTCAGCAACAAAAATACAGACAAAAGAGTCAATTTATTAGTATAGACAATGATACCAAGTTACGTCTCGAATAAATCTCACATTAGATTATTTGGAACTCAGATTAAGTGGAACTTTTAACGAATTTACTCTATCGGAGGTGTCAGAAGTGCACTTAGCGGGAGATAAAAACGCATTAAACACAAAATCGCGTGAAATTTTGATAAACTATCTAAACTTGTTAAGCTCGAATGAATCTTAAGAATTACACATAAAGATTGTTGAAATTTCAACCGACATTGGTCACATACTAGGACTACTGGCTGCTCTGTCTATGTGTCTAGATATCTGTAATTTGTCTATAATTTTTTAAAACAAAATATCTTGATTCTACATTTATTTTATTAAATTTATAAGAGCGAAACGCCCTATTCCATTCTGAGCCGTTCTGTTACGTTATGTTCTATTCACCTTCTATTCTAGGCTGTTTTACTCCTTCTGCTCTGTTCTGTTCTGCTCTATTCTGTTGTATTTTATGCTATTCTCTTTTGTTTTGTGCTGTTTTATTCTGCTCAGTTCGGTTTTGTTCTATTTTGTTCCGATCTGCGCTGCTCTACTCTGTTCCTTATCAGTTTTAATCCCTTCCAACTCTTTTTACAAACAGAAACAAATTAATATAATATATTAATTTAAAAGACTTATATTATATATTAAAAATATATTAAAATAATATAGATCTGATAAATACTCTCCGAAATAAGCGCAATTAGTAGTCTAGGAGTAGTATAGTTTCGTTAGCTTTAGATTCTAATATATAAAATTTATAATATACCATAGATATAATTCAACATGACATTTTAAGACATCACACGATATTTCTATAAAGTTATTACTCATTTTCGCATCGTGTTAATAACGATAAACGAGAGTTAACCTTTCGGTAATTGTTCAGTAGGCACGGTATAGGCGGTGCCAGCAATCAGTTTAATGTGCAATTGTGTAGCAATTATGTATATTAAAGGAGAACATTGGTGGTTCGATTGCGGCGCAGCTTCGCCGCACACCTGTTCTCGGCGTGGCGGATAAACTGTGGGGCCCTTGGACTTCAAGGGCCTCTTGAATAAGGGGATGTTAGGGGTTTTTTGTTAGCAGGGGAGGGGGCCAGAAGACTCTCTTAATAAATCGGAATAACATTTTTTTGTGTAATACAAGTGTAAATACAATTTAGAAGGAAAAAATAAAAACATTTTCAAAGTTGGAAAAATGTTGTTAACAATGGAAAAAAATAGATTTTTATTTTTTTATTTTTTGGAGGGCCGTTTTGGTCCAATATTCAACCAACGTATCGGTCCAACGTATTTTTGAGGAAAACATAAGGCCACTAATAATAATAACCAGCTAATCTGGGCCCTCTTGCCCCACCCTCCTATACTTAGTATTGCCAACTTGTACCATAATAATGTATGTATAAAACAAATATACAATCGTACATAGTATTAGCTATTGAGAATACCTACAAGGTGTATGGATTAGTGTTATTTATAATATTTCCATTTGTATTATAAGCACAGGATAAGGTGCCTCACTACAGGCTCGAAGTAATTGCCGAAGTAACTTCAAATAGAACTCAAATACTATCAGGGGTATACTGATATCCATAAGCTGCATGTCCACATACTACACACGGACTTCATGCTAGTTATAATTAAAAAAATCTATACAACACTATAAGAGGATTTATCATTAATTTATAAATTCTTCCTCCTCATTGCTAACGAGCTGCTGATTTACTAAGAACAATCGTCTTACCGTCCCAAGAAAAGGAGAAAATAAAGAACACTCATAACGATTAAAGAAGTGCCAGTCGTGCCATTTTATTTCACTCGCGAACGAATTTAATACGCCCTCTAGGTAATTTAATGGGCAACTAATAACTCGATGTATTGCGCGACGAATCGGGAGACCGGTTGCAAGTTTTTATGACTTAGGGCCTGATCACAATAGCGACTTGCTGAGCTTTTGTCGATTTTCGGGCAGTCTCTCTGAAAATATATTAGGATTACCATTTTTACTCCGATGCAAAAGAGTATCAGTGTGTATCTGTGTGTATGTCCGTGGTATCGTAGAATCTTAATGAATTTGATTTATTTTTGTTTACATGGTGGCTTGATCGATAATAATCTTAGCTCTGATTCAAGAAAATCTTCAGTTGTTTGATGATTTCCACCACCAGTCGGGTTTTTTCTACCATTTAAATTAATATATTTATTTATTATTCATGTGTTTTTATTATAGCTTCTCGCTACACATTTACAGTGAAACCATCCTCCAAATAATAATCCAATTCACGTGTGATAATCGTAAATTAATAAAATGATTCATAAATAATTATATTTATGTCATTTTGCAAATTAATTTACCAATTTAGCCGGTCAGCGGAGCTTCGCGGGCCCTGAAGCGGAACAAATTTGATTCATGTATACAATTATGTGTGAAATCATAAAAATACTAGACCTGCTACATATTTATATCTTTTTTCGTTTTCCTTCGCTTTGTTTATCTACTGTGTTTATCTGCTTGTGAAGATTGTAAGCAACCTACCCTTACACCGACCTTACCCGCAATATGGTTTATAAATTTTATGATTTATGATTTGAATATATTTATAATTTTTTTTGTTGGAGAGGGACACTACCAAAAGGGGTTCCATTTTCATTTCATAGACCTTGGTTTTCGAACTGTGTCGTCGCAGGGAACTTCCTACATTCCGATAGGAAATGTATAATTATAGAAATATTGCTACATTTATCATAATCCAAGAGTAGGTATAGGTATGTAGGTATTGCGATTTTAGTCGATTACTGTTTCGTGTTTAGCGTGGAAGTTATTCAAAGTATCTAGTCAATCTCTAACCAAAAAACAAAATAAAATATATCAACTAAAAATAATCAACTAAAAATATATTAAAAAATTACTCTTTAACCATCTTTCCTGTAGAAACTCGACATTGTAGAGAAACAAGTGATTTTATGTCAAAAGGTAGTTAACAGTTATGCGGAAAATGGTCATATATCCGTCACTTTAATCATAATGTCAGTCTTGCGTAAGATGTTTTTATGAGCACTTATAATAGTAGTCACAAAATAATAGGCCATTTGAGGAGGTGTCATTAAATTTTATTAACTAACTTTGTAACGTATTAACACGCACGCGGAAAGTTAGATTTTTGACATTTATTTAGTTATTTTGTGGATCACCATCAACAGATACAGTACATTAAAGCATATTAAAATATTAAAATAAGTAATTTGACACATAACTGCTCTTATAACTATAGGTAATTACATAATTTTTAATCTATAGTTATAATCACACCAATTTAGGCGTGATAGTTAATCAAGAACCCAAGTAGAATAGCAGTTTTACTACTACACTGTCGTCAGCTAACAGTCGTACTATTCATCAACTCTTATCACTCACACTGTCTATAAATTATTATGTATCTTACGCACATAATTCAGATACTTTATTGACATGCACTACACAATCCTAATACTACCGACGTTATTAATACAAAACGCTAAATATCTGATGGCACATAATTTTAACACTCTTAGATTTGTCAGTGGCCGTTTATCGAACTCGGAACTCTGCGTGTCAGATTGTGTATTAACCGCTGTATTAACCGGATCACCACGCGGGTCTTCAAAAACATTAGAACACATATTATGAAAAAAATTAAAACTTCACCCCCAAGATGGAGTTAAAGGGAGGAAATTTAATATGAAACAAAAAGTTATTTGCTTTCAGAAGACCTGTTTAATGTGTTTTGAAAGTGTTTCTAGTCACGCAAGCGAAGACGATATACATTATATAACTTTCTCTTTTCACCCCGCAGTCCTCTATAATTGCTACAAGTAACAAGACAATAAACTTGAAAGCGTTAATCAATACAAAAGCTTCGAACTATAAGGTCAAATGACTTGCTTCGCTAATGAACACAGATGTAGAGAATTGCTAGATGGATTAGTTACTTATTTTGCAATGGCAGATTGGAATAGCAATTTGTTGGTGACGAGAAAGCCTGGCAGCCAATGAGGAAGAAAGGTCTTCCAGAGACACTCAGGCATACTCAAGCAAAAGGATCGCGATGTTTCCTGCGAATAGAAGCACTAAAGACCTACAGAAGAATCAAGATAAGTGTAAGACTCGATTAAGGTAGGCATATATTCAACACTGAGCTGACGGATGGACGGATTCACTTTTTTTATGATCTTTCAACTAATTAAGGACTGGCTATATCTAGGATCCAACTGCTGTATCTCGAAAAAGTAGCTCAGAACATAATTGGTATAGCTACAGCGCTATGGGTATTGAAACGCCATAGGTCAAGATAACTGCGGTGTAGCAACCACGTCTATTTTTGTCTTAAAGTACAGAAAAGACAGGAGGAATTCCATATTGATCTTCAAAAGTAGAAACATTCTGCGATAGAACTCAAGTAGGGCTCTTGATGTTGGTTACAGATATCCATGAATATCATAGGTCGCTTAATATCAGGCGAGTTACATAATAAAATGAATACAATATAAATGAGCCTTCAATTTGCGATAATTGCCGTCGCTGTTCGTAGGATCTCTGACTTCAGTTAAAACCAATGATTTTTGTGCCAAAATGTAGTACTAGATGTGTATCAATCTTACTACCAATAACCGTAATAGTACTTTAAATAATTAATAGCTCGACAACAAAAATAAAAACGTGCGCTCATGACACATCTAGTTATAACGTATTCCGATTGTAAGAACGACCTGACAGGGAGCCTCATTTCTTTGCTAACGTTGACGTCATGCCAAGGTTGTTGACCTGGTAGTAGAGTTAATGAAAACATATTTTTAAGGAGAAGGTGGCATTACATTTTCTTTTTTAATAGTAAAGCAAACGGGCATGCAGGTAACCTGATCTAATCACTGCCACCCCTGCACATATATAATCGACCCCAAATTGGATGGAGACCGAGATCAACCACAATTACGATACTACTCCTGGTACTAAATTGGAATTCCTCCTGCCTCTATCCTTATACTACAACCTTGAAACCGGAAAACGACCGCTTTAAACACTGTTGTTATTAAGCAGAAACAGGTGCGACGGTGGTCCCTTTGGATTCAAAATATGAAGAGTTCTACCACCTTTGAATAAACCGTGATGTATGTGGAAACGAACATCTCCAGCCCACCTTATTAAAATTCAAGATCCACCGAGAGGTTTAGGAACGTGTCTCATTACAGACACTCACGGTCGGGAGATAGATCACGTCTCCTATACACGATCATTAGGGCCTTATCAATATTTTCTATTTTATTTTCCAATATAACTATAAAACTGTTTGCCCGTTTGTTTCTTTGTTTATTTAAAAACTATAGCACAAAATTTCTAAGGTATTTCGACTTAAAGGAGCAGGCGATTGTTATTAACATCATTTCACAACATTATTTACGTTTGTACTGGGATTGATGAAAGTAAAAAAAAACATAAGCTATCGAACTATTCTACGTAGATGAAATTCACCATCGTCACACCACAGGGGGTACTAGCTATTTACCAGAAATCACCTACCAACCAACCATCAAAATAATTTCAGCGTTTAAGCGTGAGAAGGTACACAGATAGAGTGACTATCGCATCTATATTATTAGCCCAAAATCACATCACTTATCCCATTATTCATTGCCAATACCCACCCAACAAGACGTTATATCAAAACTGGTTTCAATGTATGTACTCCGTAAGATACCCACCGTACCCATCTCAATGCGTTGTAAAAACAAACAATTTCACCGGCATTAGCACACAAAGGAGTGCATCCATTCGCCGGAGACACCAGAACCATTGTTCCATTGATCAATGGGTCTCGTTGGGTATTGGGTCTTGACGGGATCGTACGGTTGTGGGATGAGAAGATTCTACAGACTCACGACGATAGTGAAGGATTGTGTAATGTTAGGTTTTAGAATCATAAACGGATAGAGTATTTATTTTTCCCGAACATATCAATTTAAGAACATATGCCTCGACCCGCCAGAACCTGGATATTGCTCATATTTCCGGAGTTAATCACAATACACAAGCTTCTAATAAAATAAGTGATCAAGTGAACCAATATCGAAAGCCTCTGACTATTTAATTAAGAAAAAATAGGTGCTAGTTGAGCTATTCAATAAGAGTTTAAATAAGAAGACTCGTCACTTTGACACAATTGTAATAGTATATTTATGTTATTCCCGTGACCCAAAATAAAAACATACGCACCCTCATATACGCCTGCTACCGTAGGATATGAGACGCGAGGAGGATATGAAGTTCCGCATACGTTGTTGTCAGGTGCAAATTGTTACATGCACTTTTCTTCCGTTCTACCGATAGAGGACACGTGCGTGACGAAGTATTCGATAATCTGAACCGGACATGACCGTTAGCTCGTGAAGCGCTTTTAGCCTCGCTATTTTTGTTACTGCGATGTAACCTTTTTGCCTGTAATACAATTCGTTAACATAAACTCCATTAGTGCACGAGAGAGCCACAATAACTCAATCGGAAGTGACAAGCGAGTGCGGGGTCGAGACAACGTCGAGGGAATCTAATGGAGACCTGCCATATGCATAGTAACAAGCTATAATTATGAAAATAAAGAATATTTTACTTTGTGAAACGTGGGATAGATGGCGGTAGTAAATTGACGGAGATTGCTGCTACACGCTTTTGTTTGGAAGATGCACGAGAGACGACGATAAGGACAAACTCCTTTAAGAAAATCGGTCAAGTGCGATATGGACTCACACACGAAGTGTTCCGCACCAGTCATTAATATCGAGCCAAACACGCCGAACATAAGTTTGTAGCGGTAATTGCAACATATACAAATACCACCGGATACAACTATATGTATACAACGTACATACGTATATAGTAATTACTAACTAACAAACGGAAGCTCTTTACAAAGAATCTATACAAAATATAATCACAGCTAGGTATTGTTTAATTATAATCGACCTCGTGGAAATAATAACTGGATAAGATAATTATCAACATACGTTCAAAGTAAAAGCTTGTAATTCATTAGATACCTAGTATTTACATACCCATTACATACATACCTATTTATTTATGTATGCACATACAAATTCATATAGGACACTTAAAATTAACATTTAATGCAAAGGCACCTATCTACATACCTAGTACATAAATTCCTAATAATTGGTTGTCCGGAAAGTTCGCGCCGATTTTCGGTAGGTAGCGCAAGAGACCTGACTGAATATATCACAATTTTTTGCCTGGAAATCTGAGAGATTATAGCAGGACGAAATTCTCAAGTTACAGACAAGATGGAGAAAGGTTGCGAAGCAGAATGGTACCTAATAATTTAATAAATGTGTATCAATATTTAAGTCCTAAAATATCGGCACGAACTTTTTGGACAACCATACATACACACCTAGTACATAAATACCTAATATCTACACAACTAATGAATAAATGCCTAGTAAATACACTCCTAATATTTTCACAGTTACGTACCTAGTACATACATACCTAATATCTACACATCCAGTATCTACTTACCTAGTACTTACAACCTAGTAGTTTTTCCATACGGATCCGAAGCTACGTTGTACGTACAGAGTATATCATTTACGGCGCCTGGAAGTGCGCCAACACGGACCGACGTGAATCAATTACCTGCGGGTTCACTGCCACTTTATCACGTGCCCGGTGTGCCTACTTTACCTGTTGTTTATCATTCGCGCCGCCAATGTTCACCGTTCGGTGTTTATCGACCGATTTCAATATCAACTATGCTAATGACGTTAAAAATAATATACGTTGTACTACAATTTTGGCTTAGTATCTTTTGT
>DWOQ01000011.1:0-20065 GCA_018251115.1 Codatractus alcaeus
GGTTGATGAAGAATGAGTGAATGGATAATTTCTTTGCGACTACTTTATCCCGTAATGAAAAATAAATAAGATAAATTCTTATATTATGTTTATTATAAGAAGTTTTCTCATTAATGTTTCATTATGAGATGTAGTTAATTATAGTTAACTCTTATTATTGTAACAATTTATTAGTAATTAAACTCGGGCACTTAAGTAATAAAATATATTAATTAAGAGGAGAAGCTGAAATGTTTGTGACGACAAACATTTTTATATTCGGCCATATGAAGTTATAAACATAGTTGGATGTTTCAAGAAGGAACAAGGACCTTTCTGCATAAATCTTAAAATTATGGTATTCCTACTCACGCGACTATGCGCTAGCCAAGATAATCTACTTACGTCGACACAGGCAGTCTGTCTGATCAGATCTTAAATTAAATAACCTATTTGTGTAACAAGTGCTTCAGACTTCTGTCGCATCATGTAATTTGTACACTGAAGTATGTCTTCTACACAACTTAACTTATACTTTTTTATACTAAATAAGAAGCCATCGAGCATGCAGTCCACCTCATGGTAAGTGGCTGCCGTCGATGACCTAATCCTAGGTAGGATTGGAGTCATAGTTGAGATTGGCCGTAGATGCATTTCTACTTGTGAGGACTACATTATAAACACATGCCGTGT
Source organism: Codatractus alcaeus (assembly GCA_018251115.1). Classification (NCBI taxonomy): domain Eukaryota; kingdom Metazoa; phylum Arthropoda; class Insecta; order Lepidoptera; family Hesperiidae; genus Codatractus; species Codatractus alcaeus. Next base: position 673 of record DWOQ01000011.1, read on the forward strand.
TTATAAAATGGTTCTCTCTCATGACACGCTTCAAACCAGAACACGGCAGAGTTTACCGCTGTTATAAGGCACAAATAGGTGGCGGTGGTGCCCCCGGAGTGGAACCACAAACGATTCTTCTACCTATAATGTTTGCTCAACATCTTTATTCTTCTGGTTACTTTGGGAAAGGTTTCACTGATTCTAAGGCGAATTCAACTAAATGCTTACACTGAAAATATTTAGTAACATAAACATCCCAGCTTTATATGCACGGGAGTGGACGCGAGCGGAACCTAGCGCATTATATCGTAAATTAATTATTTATTGGCCATGTTATCATCAATTTTACTCAGTTATGATATTGTTAATTTAGTAGCCTATCCTATTATGTTATTGGAAAAATTAAATGTGCTTGTGAGTTACCAATAAAAAATGTGTTCAAACAAAAGTTATATAGTTAACAAACAAATATTTTGTAACTTAAAGCAAATCCAGAAAAGAATATAACCTTGAAGCGATAAATTTAGTCAATTCTCCAACCCTTTGAGGGATCAATTGAGGGTGCCATTGAGAACTAAACCAAATCAATCAGAACGGAACTCTAAGGAATATTAAACGTTTGTCGAAGCAACAGAAACGAGGCACAGATATTGCGGTAAATTGGAAATTTATTTATGAAAGACGATCTAATTCATAATTTAATAGACTCATTAACTCATAAACTGAGTTTCATTAAGACACTTTGGATGGTCGAACTTGATTTATTTCTACAAAGATAATTTCTTATATCATTTTGGCGTTTGGGTAATTTGCTCGATCTATATCGATACGAGACTTTGTGCAAAGTTAAAACGCTTTATTTTCTATCCTTTAATTAAGTCTTTATTTACTACCTTTTGTACTTGACCTGAGTAGTAAACTATGTCTTCAATCATTTTCATTAGGAGAAGAAACCCAAAAATTATGCAGGGTCAATTGCTATGAAAATTATAAATTCGTGCTAAAATCAGTACTATAGGGTCTAAATTTTCATTTAAATTACAAATTCAAAATAGTTGGAATATAAAAACACAATTATTTTAATATTAAGCTCAGCACTTAAGTTATATTGACGCTTAATACATATTATAGTCTATTTGTATTTGATCACAATATTGCTGTATATTGATGGAATCAGTTTATATTCTACGGGATGCATAATTTTGTTTACTCTGCCTACTTATAAGTCAAGCAGGATACTGTTAAAGAAATAAATCATTACATTAGTAGGTTGGCCATTTCGTAACGACGTTTTATGAACAAACGAGCCTTTTATTAACATTTAACGAGGTACTTCAATTGCGTTCTATCGAGAGGGCACTACTTACTCCTAATGTATTCACTAGACAGGATGCCATATGAGGAAATAGGACGGATATAGCTTCGACAGGATGTCTCTTACGCAACTGCGGTGAATTCGAAACAATGAGATGCGGGATCCTCTGGAGACTTTAAATGGAATCAATAGTTTTATACGTTATACGAATTTATATGGTACGGAATATACTTACAGACGTCGAAAATCGGCCTAGTGTGGGACTGGTACATGAAGGATACCACCGACAAATGGAGCAAAAAACCTCAAACTAAAACACGCATGTAACAACAAGCACAACATATACAAATACCTTCGTATGTTGTAACAAAATATCACGGCATCACCTGCGGGTACTGCAATGTGCAAAACAATTGGCGTTGACTTGGCATCATTTCTTATATTTTAGAATTATTTTTAAAATTTTTGCAAATTTAATTTAACCATGTTATAGTACGAACACTTGAAATTTCGTGTGCCTGCCTATTATAGTTCTTAAGATAAAGCCTTTTGACAGACAGCGGAGTCTCTTAATAGGGTCCTGTTGGCATTATTTGTATACGGAGTCCTAGAAGTCATCTTAGTACATCGTCAAACTAGGGACTACTCGTTTCTAAATGGAAGATTTAGTTAACAATTTCAGAAACTAAACACATGCAATGGCATGCAAGACAATGACAGATATCTTTAACATTATACCAATAATCTATGTATAGTTACTTCAATTTTATTATTTACTTACCTGACCAATTACATATTTAAGAAAGAAAATGAACCTATTGCCATATTATTAACAATCGGTACATTTCGGTACAAAAATATTATCTGCTTACGGGAAAGAGCAAAAAAAAACTAACGAGAACTGGCTCCACACATCGTATATCTGTAACATGTAACGACATGAAACAATAAAACTATTTTCACGTATAAACATTTACAAGATAACACAAATACTTATTGAATACTGAAGGGTCTGGAGAAACGATTATTTTCCTGTTGTTTATGGGAGGAAAATGTCTTCGCTTCTTTTGACATGTAAGCTATGTTGTTGCACTATATCCTATAATCTATATATTAATACGCTAATATTTATTAATATTAATGCTTATAAATTACATTAATTCTATAAATAAAACATTACACACACTACCGTGCATTTGATATACACACATATATCATTATTCACGTTCGTACAATGACAAGTTGTCAAACAGAGATTGACGCAAAGAATCTTTAAATGTCAGATTGACAGAAACTTTGACAAAAGAACGTCAATAACGTTCAAATTTAAAAAATATAATTTACGGTCGAATTTCGACCGCATTCTGGACCACTAACTAGTATGTATACGTTTGTGTGTATATAACTTTATAAATTACATGATATTTCTGTATCGACAAAAAAGGAGTCCTTTTTATCAAAAAAAGGTGGCAAAGTAAAACTAGACAGCAATTAATTGAAAAATAATTATTTAAAAATAAGTACTTAAGTTACATTAAATCTCATAAATTAAAGAATATTGTATTAAACGTATTGTCGCAAATTGAGACATGGTAAATTACTAGCTTACCCCGATAAATTGTAGAGAAACTTTTGCATAGTATTTTAATAATCATGGCAACCCGTTATACGAATATAAAGCAAATTTAATATCAGTTGCTATATGTCAAAGTTTAATATAGAAGTAAAGTTCAGAAACTAAAAGCTACACTGTTATTTATTTACCGCTAATGAGCTGCTTTAATTAGATGACTGGATTTATTACTTCTTTGAAGGTCAAGGCTGTTGGTTTCAGATAAATAAACGCCACAGGCCGTTAGAAGATATTGAAGAGAGGCATAGAGACTCATTAATTTGTTCAATTTCAATTTTAGAATGAACGAAAGACATTAATTATGCTTTGATGGGATCAGACAAATATAAATCGTTCGGCATCACTCATCATCCTGTCATTTTGCGCGCAAACACACACACACACACACGCGCGCACACACACGCACACACGCACACACACACATGCAATCAATTAAAAATCTTATATTAAGTGGTTTTCTTCCACGTTATGTTTAGAAATATAATACATTTTCTACTTTCTTTACGCATCTCATTACTAAGTATCGAATTTAGTTTATTCTAAGGTACATTCCGGTATAATGGCTTAGTAATTTTCTAAAACATTTTCATAGTATTACCAAACTCTTGTTAGCAAACTCCGATTGAGTTTCTTAGAGTTGTTTCTCGTTAATGCTTGTTGGAGACGCGGATCGAAGTCGAGTTCGGCTAATCCGTCTTGCAAATTTACTTACCAAAATATATAGATCAGATTGTTATAATTAAATGGCGGTGTTACAAAATAAACTACTAAAGCAAAACCGTACTCAAGTTGTTACTCTTTATGATAACACTATCGGTTAGTAAATCGTTTGTAAAGTCTACAAAAAACATGGTACAAACACTAACAGAATATAGCTTTGCGCTCGAAGGATAATGGTGCCTAGATTGAGTAAAGGTAAGGAAGAGATTTCAATATATGCAGTAACTCAGATAGGGCTACTATTTAGGGGTGACTGCAGAAGTGCATTGGCGTCTGTGACCATTGGTGCTGTGCGTCAGCTTGACTGCGAGCTCATTAGCTATTTTGTTTCAGATGAGTGCTTTAATAATGTCTTCAATTATACTAAAAAGTGCTCTTTGGAGTCTATTTAGTGCTCATTCATCTCCTAATCCTTGTTATTTTATAGTTAGTCACTCTTAATCGATGCTTACTAACTGCTTATAGAAAACTCGATTGACTAAACGGTATAATCTCACGTCTGCGTTGACGAGAACAAAGAACTCTTTATGGTTTGCGTACATTTAGATAAATAACGAAGTAAACAGGATATATTTTATTAAACTAACTCATAATTGCCTGTAGTCTATTAATGTTCCATGGCGGATATCTTGTTGGCAATAAAGGCAGATGTCGCTAGTGCAAGGCTCAAGCTTGTGTATTTATTTGTATTTGTATGGATTTATTATGCGTTAGAAACAAATAAGTAGTCTTCATTAACGGTTTCTGTCCTACTGCTGGGCAGAGATCTACTCTCAGAATGAGAAGGATTGCGACCATAGTCCACCACGCTGGCCAAATGCGGATTGGTAGACTTCACATATTTTTTTCCTAAATTCTTGGGCGTGTAAGTTTCCTCTCGATGTTTACCTTTACCGTAAAGCAAGTGATAATTAATTTATAATACGCACATAATTTCAAAAAATCAGAGGTTGTCCTGGGATTTAAACCTCGGAACCCTATTTGAAAAGCCGATTTTTTAACAACTAGGCTATCAATGCTGCTAGCAGCAGAAAACGATCAGTCTACCTGGTATTATATAGTTCATAGCGCTAAAACCCATGAACCCAATTCTAAATAAGCCAGTATTTTATGAGTTCGTTCACAGTCACGTTGCTCCCTTTGGATTAAGCTGTATCACCTGATGTATGACTCTTACACCACACCCTTAGTAGAATACAGCTGTATACGGTTTTATAAGGTATAAATAGATGTGCGTGGTGTCACAGTAATCTAACTACGAAGAATAGCGTAGCTTTTTATATTAACTTTTTACTTAGCGTAGCTTTTTCTAATAGCGCAGTAATCTACATGAGATTGGATGATTTTATTTTTGAGATGTGTATTCGCTGCAGCAACCGCTTAACATTGGGTGAACTGTGATCTTATAACGTAACTGTGTGTATATTGTATGCATATATCTATAATGTTAATTTAAATACGAGGCGAACATCTTAGCCCTCAGGGGTAGCAACGCATCTGTGATCAAACTTAGGTATGATTTAATTGTACTTAAGGATGATTACTCACGTTCATGGGCGGCATTTACCACTTACCATCAGATGGAATGCATGCTCGTTTGCTACATTTATACGATAAAAAAGGTGTCAAACAAACGAATGGGAAAATATGTAGAACTTTTTCATTTAGTTTTGAATGCTAAACTGTGTTGAACGCTTCCTCTGTATGTGGGACTGTTGTAAAAATACGGTACGCGAGCTTCAAACCGCCCTGAACAATGCACCTGGTAAGTGTTGTGAATGGTCCAGCGCGAAAGTTGCGTACTTGTTCTGTTTGCTTTCAAATTTGCGCGTCGCAGTTATATTGCAATAGGCATAACGACAATTAGTTAAAATCTCTCAAATAAAGTGTTTATGTAATAAAATCCTGTTAATGGATAACAAAACACGCATTTATTTAATTATCATTAATTAATTATTATTTATTTAATTATCATGAGATTAATAATATTTTCATAAAATAAAACTATTAAATACGGCAACCGCCATGATGTGTTCAACGCCAATTACGTCATGGAAGAGTAAGAATGGAATATGATATGAATTCTATGTTTACATGCAGTTACAGTTGATTCAAGCGTGACGTCACAAACGACGTCATGACTCTTTTAAGTGTTTTTGTACAAATTTAAAACCTACAAAATTAAAGTATATTTACTTTACACTAAACCTTTTGTCTTTTGCGGAAATATGATATAAATTGTAATTATAATATATTTACCGAGATTATAGAACTATATTTCAAAATCTACCGTTATGCATATTACAATAGCCCACAACAAAAATGTACACGTAAATTTGTTTATAGTTTTGTAAATTTTCACGCTTACATATTTACGAATATCTGTGGAAATGAATGATTTTCTCTCAAAAATGTAACCTTTGTATAGTAACGATTACTAATTTTACTTGTAAAATAATGGTTTTGTAGTCGCTTAAATATTTGATTTGATATTGAAATAGACTAAATGTTAGCGATGACGTCTGGTATTGTTTGAAGTATGAGTATTTCTGAAGATTTCTTCAAAGAATTCTTTAAAATATGTTATTTTCTTTCATATAGATATAAATCTATCGTGATACAAATGAAAAGTTGTAATATTTAATGTAATTATCAACATTCAAATATTTTACATGCATAGTTTATTAATACGAAGCTTGTTACTATTTTTGTTCGAATAAAAATAAAAATTAATCATTTTGGCATGTACTTTTCTTTTTATAAAAAAGTCAATTGTCGTACACTTGTCACATCTATTACGATTATTTATAACTTGTTTACTTACAGTAGGTACATAAGAAAAGATCTCTGGATATTGCGTAGTTCGGTGTAACTTGGTCTGCAGCATTGCTCTCGTGATCAATAATAAGGCACGAACGCCTTCAACGACCTTTTGTCAGCAATATCTCTCTCTCCTTTGTCGTGTTTCTATTCACTGAGGTCTTATGGGTCATCTTCCGGAATATGTAACAATGTAGTGAACACTTTTGTATTATAAAACTCTGTAAATACTTGTTAATTGTTTTAGAAAAAATACAATTGATATGCCTACATACTATAAGTATATATACTGTTAAATTATATTAAATAATTTGTATTTGGCTTTAAATTTCATTTTTAAAATAATCATCCACTTATCTACAGTGGCATAGCCAAATTTTGGTGGGACAGGCTCCATAATAATATAAGGAAAACAACCTTATATATAATTATAAATTCGAAATATTTTGGTAATCGTTTTGCTGGCATATAACATTTATCTCTAGTATTTTAATTACAATACCGGTAACCGGCAGAATATCCTCACAAAACGCGATCACAACACGAATTCGCTTCTTTTTTAGTGGTTAATAAAACTCGGACAACATTTACGAAGACAATGCTATAAAAATTGGCATAAAATCTCGGCGCCGAAAATTTTACGACGTAGCGTTCATAAAGCGTGAAGGAGGAACATGAAATGATTGGATAAAATGCCTCCTAAGCAAATCGTCATAAGTATCTTACAGAAATGTGAACTAGCTGCAATCATTCCATTTGGAACATATGTAGTAATGAAGGCGAAGCTTTTATAACTTGGTTCAATAAAAACTGTAAAACAAAATTGTGGCTTTTATATATGTTTCATACCCACACATTATAGAGAACAAACGAGAGGTCGGATATATGTCACCAATTCAAATAATAATTTTATTGAACCAAGTTATATATCTATATATAACTCATAGAAAAATTACAATGGCAATATGTTCTAGCATTTCGTATCGAAGATAGTAAGATACGAGTCGCACTTTATTAATAATCCATATTTACGCATCCAGATTTAATACACCGGTGTAAAGATTGTTTTATAGGCGACTGTTTTACGGCAATATTGAATTTTTTTAAGTAAAAGTTTGAAATAATTTTGTCTCATTAGAGAGGATATCCGATCCTAAAGATCCCAGATGGGACAGTAAAGTAAAGAATAAAGAGCGTTCGATCCTCTATACCTAATATATGATGGTTCCAAAATTAATTCAAGAGTCATTATCTTTTAACTTTAAATAGTGACTAAAGCAGTATATGCAGGTAAAATTATATAAAAAAACTTAAACCAAATGTATAAAATAATATTACTTAAGTCATCCATAACTTCCCTGTTTTTTACCTACGCGTGTAAGCCACGAGGGTTGCTATAACACAGCTTGGATAATATTTTATTCTTAAAACCCAATTTGTATTGCAAGGGTAGGAGGAATTGGATACTGAAATCCATTACAGGGGTTGAGCTCGAAAGGTTTTTGTAAGATGGAAGGTATAGTCGTAATTACGTAACCTGCCCTCAACACGCAGGGGTAAAACCTTAACGTTGTCGATGTCGTTTGGATCGACAAACATATCCGTAAATCACATGTTTATTTGTACGTGAAAGTCGGTACCTGGCAAAACCGCGACCGGATGGCCGTATTGAAAACTGGGGACAATTCTGGGGCACAAAGACCTTAATTTATTCTTGAATCGGATTTATTCTGTGTTGGAAGTTGATGACAGAGGGCTCTTAAGGTTAATGTAGGTCTTGTCGTCGGAAATTGGAGCGGCCGTACGGTGTGATTTGTCATGCGGAATTGAATGCTGGAGGCGTTCTGTGTAGCTACAGCTACCTACTCCAGGTGAATAATTCGTTGCTTGCTACAGACGTCGAGTATCAAGAACTTTGTTTGTACTTTGTTTTTAATAGAGTTGAAAAACCTTTTTCAATTAAGTCAAAATCCGTGTGACTTTGACGAGGTTTGACTAGTAGTCTGATACAGATGTATTGGTCTGCACATAATGGCCTATTAAACCAGTCCTTGCATGCTAACTTTTATTATATCGTGTTTTTCAAATTATTTTGAATACCTATTGTTGATGTTATTGTTTGGAACATTAAACAATTGATTACAAAACTAATCATTTTAGAAGCACATTTTTATTTATTGTTTATTTTTAGGATGTTCGTTTGTTAACTTTGGCACGATTACACGCGAATCTCCCTTTTAAACCGCGCCTGAAATTGCCAGCTTACCTTTCTTATCTTTTATTTGTAAAATACAGGTGTTTCATGATGTTTTTTTTAAATGTATCAAAACATTTTAAAGTATATCAGGCAAACTGTTGGTGTACATAATACCCTAAGGTAAAAAAAAACATTCATAACGTTAGTTCCCCTGATTAAATTTTTTTCCTCTATAGACATCATTAACTGAAATTTTCCTGTTCTCTGCATGTCAATATCATTCTCATTCTCGTACGCTTTGCCATCCAAAATTTAAGGTATTTTATTAGAATCGTTCACTTGCTTAAACAAATTTAAAGCGTACCGTTTATGCGAACAAGATACTGCACAAGCTTTACAAAATGCGAAAAGAATTTCGAACGCGAACACGACAAAAACATTCCATTCGTCAACGTACGCCTTTCGAAAAACACTCAGGGCAGGCGAGTTCACTAGCGAAATAACAACGTCCATTTGTAACAAAAAGTCCATTCATCAAATGAGATAACAATGTCACAGCGTTATCAAAACATGAGCCGTGAAACGATCACAATGTTTTGCCACGCGCATTCCCCGGCAAAAAGTTAACACAATGAAAAAGTTCGCCTTTCCGAAATATATCGTTCCATTTGTTACGGTGCACGAACTTCTAATGTGTCTATAGTTTCGTGTTCATATTGTTTCCGTAGTGCCGTCGGATACCTTGTTATTTATTATTTCAGAGGAGGTTAAAGGTAATAATAGTATCATGTGAGAAAGATTATGAATCGAGCACAGAATTAAAATGTACAAAGTTTAGTAAAATAAGTAAGTAAAGTGAAACGAAAATGGCTTTAAAACTTTTTAAACATCCCAAGAAAAACAAAGATAGAATAATGTCTATAAAACGATTCTATAATGTACTATTATATTATTATTTACATCTTTAAACAATATTTATTCTCTACATCTTAATTTCTATTATAGTATATATAATTGTAATCATTATTTTAACATACATTTTTCAGATATAAAGAATAATGTTTAAGTATAACAAAATGTTCTTTTTATTTTACACATTCTTCATCAATGCAAACAATATATTTATTGTAATAAATTATAAATCTTATTAATTGAATTACTAATTATTTATGTGTCATTCATTTGAACTTACCATGAGCTATGTCTAATAGTCTGTGGACAAAGAAGAGTATCCGCAGATTTATAGAAAATCCATTTCCGGTGTAATTTCCTTTGAGAAGTAACTCAGTAAATACTGTTTAGTGATTTGTAATTTATTTTTGATTACATCAAGATAGTCTGCCTTTATTTTATAGGAAACCGTAATATATGTGTTGCTGTTTTTAAGAGAGTAAGATTTGAATGATTATACCTAAAAGTCTTTAGCATTGACATTTTACATAGAACACCTAAGAAAAATCTATTGTTTTAGTTTGGCATGAGAGACACAATTTTTTAATGTAATGCTCATATATTCGTAGTGTAGTTAACAGAAATAAAATAAACGTATGCGAAATACTTAAAATTCAATCTAAATCCATTCAATGTTACAATGTATATCATGCAACAATCGGTTTTTGGTTTAGTTTTTAGGCAATAACGATTTAACAGTAATTAAGCTTTTTTTCATTAGTAATTAATTTATTAGTAATTTAGTAATTTATTAGTAATTAAGCTTCTTACGAAAAGGTTAAAATTTGCAATAGTCGATAATTTTGCGGCTTTATTTACATATTTTTATTATCTTCTATTGGGAAAGCTTTGAATATAAAACTTATAAACAATTAATTACAAATAATGTACACACAAAATTGCATAGAAGTGAAGGAATAAGAAAGGATTTAATCTTAATTTTATTTTATAACACAAAGAACGAATATCAATACATAAATGTGTATGTCACAGGAGAATTAGTTGCTTAAAAATAAAAGTGTTAGAAAATTCCAGAGTTTGTAACTTACTTGGGTGCACAGTGAGTCCACGTTTGACACAGCTAAAGTGCCAATTACTTCGGAATACTTTCAGCTCGTGATTTAGGAAACCTTTTCGTGAGATACTTGTTACTTATTTGGCGCCGCGCCGAGTACACGTTGCAATTAGCCAAAATTATGCTGAAAACAAGTTCGGAAGCAATTAGCAGATGTAGACAGTTAAAGACCACGCTAACCCACGCTAAAGTTCGATGAATTAAAACATGAAATATCTATATATGTTGTGCTTTTGTTTTTTTTCTTTTAATTTTTGCCGGGCATAAACATACGTAAAATGGAGTTTCTTAAAACTAAAACCATAGGTGGATCGTTGAAGGTTCGACTTCTAAATCAACAATTAGTCAATTATAGTGTAGATTATTTTCTAATACTATCGAATTGAGACAACTTCTCCTTTTTGAAGTCGATTGCAAATAACTGAATAATTAGAAGGAATATTATTATTGTGATTCCACTTTTACGAATCAAAAAGTGTAGCTTATTATTATTTAATTTTACTAGTACATGCGGATACACGTTATTTTGCCACATTATTCGACGCTTTTTTTTATAAATATTCTTAGAGACGACTTGCTCTAATCAGATTTTTTAATTTTTCTTAATAAAAACATATCTTGTTGTGAGAGAAATAATATTTGTAGGATTACAAGGATAAGTTGTCACCAAATCAATTTTCATCAAAATCAGTCCATTACTCTTGCCGCGATTGACAAACATACAAAGAGACAATAATTAAAGAAAATATTGCTTTCGGATCCTTATCATGTACCTCACATAGTCTTTTTTAAACATTCCATTTAGTCTTAGACTTTTTCGTTACTCCTATGTTGTTTGTATACATATTTTTAAATATTGCCATCGTATATTCTGTTTTCCCTTTCTTCTTTTTTTATTTTACTTTTACTGAATTTTATACAATTTTTGATATATCTAAATAAAAATATGTACCTTATTCAATATTGCATATTGCTTTACAACAGTTTGATCTGTTGTTACTATTTGACCTATTTCCTAACACCATAAACATGAACACAAAGTTTGACGAAAATCTATTTAGAGTTGAGGAAGTTTGGCCACAATCTGCAAGATATAGGTACCTACGCCCAAGTTTAACACGTAAACCAACATTCACCAAATTTCAATACTTGAACACCGAAAGCGGTTCTAGCATGATATCCTATCATTAATTATTCATAAGTACATTTTGATGAGCTATATATCAAACTTTAGGATAACAACAGCCCATATTATTTACTGCAAAAGGATTTTTCCGTCAATAAAAAGTTAAAAACTTATTAAACTTATAACTCGTAGACTACGTGTAGATTTTAAATTAGCACCATTGTTAATTGTATATCGTAAAACGAATATGCCTTCAAATTCTATATTGTTATATAGAATATGCCTTCAAATTCTATATTGTTATATACGAATATGCCTTCAAATTTTATATTGTTATATAGAATTTGAAGGCATATTCGTTTTACCATATTTTCTACCATTAAACGTAATTTGAATATTGGAAACGCGTGCCTGGATATGTACATAGAATCCTCAGTGTGAGAGGTCAAAATTAGTATTACTAGTATATCAAAATCCCATTAATTACTTCATGCTTCTCCGTACAAAAGGCAATTACAGTTGTAATTACAAATTTCTGAGACATTTAAATATTTGTTACGCTAATTAATTCATTGATTTCGAAATAGTATATTACTCAAATCTTACACATCAAAATAGGTTTTCATTTCTACACATTCTATAGAATATCTAGTAATATTTTAATGCATTCAAACGTCGTATAAAGGGTAAGCATGAGTAATACACGAACACCTACTCATTGTCTCATCAGGGTGTGTTGGTGCGAAATAAATCGCTGAGGCCTGCGGCGTTTATAGCAGATAAAACAAATTAATCACGGTTAGGCAAGTGTGACTCAAGGAGGCTTAATACGAGGCGGAGTGTCTCTCCCCCGAGACACATCCTGTACCGAGCCGTCTATAAAACTTTATGAGCTTGCCGTACGAACATTATGACTTCTTGTCGATGTGGGTTAGTCTCTGGCGTAGTTTGCAACTGGAATAAAATCGCGCAATCATGCAAAGCATTCGTTTTATCTTATCGCGAAAGCTGCAACATAATACTACATACTCTAAAGTACCATGGGTATTTACCCATTAAAACGGGTACTATTTTTCACCCATTGTCACGGGTACTATTTTTCTGTTTTTATTACGTATACAATCTATACATCACATGCTACTAGATACAAATATTGTGCTTTTAGTTGCATAACTACTATGCCTTGTAGTTTTACGGGTTACTCAGGATACGTTTTGTATTAACCATATTTTGACCCATGTATCGTGGTAACGGTGAAACTATATTAGTTAAAAATACTTCATATACACTAATATTAGTTTAAAATCATAGTAGTTGTACTATCAGATACAACTAGGCATACTAAGTAGTACATCACGGACATAGTACATGTACCTTGTAATACAGAAATGACTACTATTCCTCCAATATACATCTATATATTTTTGAATAATAAAACTAAAGTACCTGCTGGCTGAAAATACCGTTTACTGCCAATTAAAACTTTCGCATTGATCAAACTCCACCCGTAACATTTCCACTGGAACTGAAGTCGAAGGACTTTTAAAAGTAAACCGAACCACGGAACGTAAAGGTATCGTTGAATATTTTTTAATTACTCTTACACAGCAAGCACGGATGCACCTTAATTAATTAAGAGTAATTTAGTAAGAAACTGCAGTCACATATTTGCTTTTGATACTTTTAATTAGAATACGAGAAGTCTTTAAGCTTTCCATTACGAAAACTACATTCTATGTTATTTTGTATATTGTATACAATTATATGTTATTATTACATATAATTTAATAACCTATTTATATATTCTTTGTTCACGATTTCTACTATCCTGTACCATCTTTCCTCCCGAAAGAAGGTAAAATAAATAAATGTAATGAATAATAAATCTCTTCTTTATTTGTCTGCTGGAAAATATTTCTTATAGAAATAAGCAGTACCTTTGTACAGTATATTTTCTGTATGTTCACTTGATTTCTTTTATTGTGTGTGTGCATGAATGTTTAAATAAGGAATAAATAAAAATCAAATAAATTTTCAAATCTTGAGGCAGTTTAACTCTAACTGTTAACTTTTTCGAAGCTAGAACCTGTCATAGTCGGACACCAGTACCAACGCCACGTAATTTTAACACGTGTTCTGGTTTTACGCAGACAGGTAAGAATTGCTTGACTGTTTCGTGGTGTATGGTGTAGATTTGTATACGTATCTTTAGGGGATTGCTAAAATAGCAAAATAGGCACCAGGTAACCGTGTGGCACACGAAGCATTCCGAATTAATTCTCGGTAGTAGCAATCTTTCTGTGACTAACTTAGGTAGGACCCTAATTCTATCCTATATCTGTATGTTTTTTTATGTATGTTCATATGTTCGTCAATTGTGGACCGAAATTAATAATCGTCTTTTATGATACGATACGAAGTATACTCTAAGCTTCAAGGAGAGATTCATAAAAATGAATTGTTTTGCTTTGCGATAGGACCGATAACATAAATTGCATGTCTAAAAGAAACAAATGCTCTTTAATCACACAATATCATCTTGAAACTTCGTCGTCACCTCAGTATTCATCCATCAAATGTCGTCGTCGACGCTAGATCGATCGGAGATCGGATGCGGAAAACTCCAAGCTTTTAAATTAATTTGTTATTTTTGGTATTACAATTGTTTTCCGTCGAATTGCACATCACAGACATGTTCACTTTATTTTGTTTAATATCCACCACGGCCTTATAAATCATATTATATCTCTTTTAATCATGAATCAATCAATCTCCATCAACGTCGAAGACACTCTTTAACACTGTGTAACATCTCTGAACTGTTAATAGTTTCGGAATGCTTCAGGAAGCTTTTTTCTGAATTAATCACATAAGTTTAGCTAACATTGATATTTGCCGTATTTCTTCTATATACAGTTTCTATATATGTGATACAAATGAACTGTCAATTACTTTTGAAAACTTTCAGCGCGTATCCAGTAAGTATTTCTCTACGCCTGTATCTGGCACGGCGCCGAGAGCGCGCTGCAATTAGCTAAAATTATACTCAAAAACAAGTTGGGAAGCAATTAGCAGATGTAGACCTAAGTTAAAGACCAGGCTAAGCCACTAAAGTCCGAAAGCGGATGAAATTTACTTGGCGGTTTATTGGTTAAACCCCTTAATTTTCTCACAAACGTGGGAAGTTGCGTTCTATTTCAGGAAAAAACTGTCACAGCAAACTTTTATTTTGGGTCAGTGGTAGGAATAAAAGTACAACGTTAATGTATGTTGAGATAAAGTTGAATTCGTTTGATAGTTTTTTTATGAAGTGGAAATAGAGCCAACGAGCATGCAGTCCACCTGAAGGTAAGTGGCTGCAGTCCATGGATATTTTTAATTAACCCCAGGTCGAATCGGAGTCGTCAATGATCGGCTACAGATGCGTTGTTACCCCTGAAGACTATGTTGGAATGGCTTATATAAGTATCTTTAACCGAATTACAACAGCGCTTAACACTGTTATTAGTCAGAAATAGGTGTGCTTCTAAATTAGCGGGGCAACTTCTGGTGCCGAAATTATAAATGGCAACTATTATACATCTCTACTAATTGGCATTGGTGCAGCGTGGTAGACAATACTCCATGTTCTCCATAGACAAGCAGTAGTAACTATAAAAATTGTAGGTAGACAATAATAATGCCTAATACTTAACATTGAACATTATATTCATCAGTAGATTAGCGATATATTGACAGTCTTCGGCTTAATTTACTACTTATGTTTTTTTTTTATTATACTTATAAATATGGACAAAATATCTACTTGACTTAAAGTAATTACTTCTTAACAACATATATTACGCCTTAGATCTCATTCCGAAATAGCTTTGCACATGCATGCGTGACTTAATCGTATGAGTAATTACACAAACATCTACACAGGATGTGTTTGTACAAAATTAATCGTTGAGGCATGTGGTGTTTGGGAAATAAGACAAATTTATCGCCGTTAGGCTATGTCTTAACAGAGTTAGTACGAGACAATACCTGTACAGCTATTTATAAAATTTTACAAATAAATCCTACGAAAATTATAGCGCTTGTTGACGTCGCTAGAAAATACACACAAACAAATTTATTGCTAAGTACATGCTAGTTATAATACTATCTAATGTTAATTGTAATATATAAAAACGAAAATTTGAAGCCAAAAATACATCATCATAAATCTAACACTTGTTTATGGACATGTCTATGAACTGGACAAATCTTTAGACGAAGTGACACGATCCTAAAAGGCCCTGGGAATGCGATTTCTATGCGGACTTTTATTTATAAAAAGCGTGTTATTTAAAAAAATAATTTCATTTTAGGAAAAGTACATAAAGTTTGTTGTGTAATATGGGTTGAAATTTTAAGAGAGATAAAAAATATGACCTACTTGCGACTAGCTGTACGTATTAAAGTGATTTATTTTTGAACTTAATACAATTCGTTTTCATCGGGTTTCTTTATTTAATTTTTAAGGAAAATACATAACGCAGGGATTTTGATAGGTATACGTATATGACGTAAAATTAAAACTAAATTAACATTCTTCTTACCTTAATTTGTATGTAGGCTTGATTACACCCTTTTCGTTAAGTTTATAACTTTGCCAAACTTTTAATGATCTAAGATATATTTCAATGTCGTGAAATAAGGTAACGTAACACAAATATTCCGCTTGGCTGTTCATTTCGGACACTTTTCGATTCGTCTTTTCAGTAGTTCATATCGTGATATGTGTCGATGTTGTGACCAAAATATTTGATCGTTTACGACACGCATCTACGATTTGGGAGCCAGTCAACATATGGACACGATTGTTACAAATGCTTGTATTTTGTTGGGCCTTATAGTAATTTAAACATTGACAAATCATTGTTACGGTTCGAGAATACGTTCGAGCTACCGATGTTTCTGTTTTACTAGTACTTCAATATTTGGTCAAAATAAATCTTACTTATCATGAAGAAGAAATTACAATACAGTAACATGGTAGCTTGACATATCATACTTAGATAGTATGATACACACACTTTATCAATTAAATAATTAATTAAGGCTTAAGCGACAGAAACCATAATTAAAATCCTTAGAACTTCTGATTTAGTGCAACGTATAATTCAGGGAAACACAATTAAAATTTCACACATGAGAGGTAGAGATTTCCCTGCAACGGCTATCATTGAATGCGGGTATTGCGTTTGATGAGGGCTTGATATCCGTTAGACAAATGCAGCTACGCTAAACCGACTATGGACTATGGTTATACCAAATTGTTTTCACATATAACATTATGACATGGTTACATGAATACAGAATTATGCAATAAATAAATACGCGGTACGAAGAAAATTTTATTTTTAAATAAAATCTTATTCGAAATGTATCACTTGCTTTTTTTATACGACACGCATGCGGTATCAGAATTACCAGAATGAAGGGTGGGGTCTTATTCCACTATTCCATTATTATTGTGGCCACTAATATTATCAATATTATCAATGATATTATCAAAGTTTTCAACTGCAAGTCAGTTAAGATAAGATAAGAAGGAAGAAGAGGAAAGAAGGAAGAAATAAGAAGTAAGAAATTCTCAATTCGGTTGTTTTTTGTTTGTTACGTCATAACTCCGACATGTATAAACCTATTCGGAAAATTCTTTTTTGGTAGGAAGGAATTTGACTTTTATTAGCAAAAGATTTTCGAAATCGGATCCTCGGCGACTTGCCGCATCTCGACAAAAGATAGCGCTATCGAGACAAGTATCTTTAATCACACTATTTTCCATAGGTTTTCCCCTAAATGTTGGACGGAGGGAAAAGTTGGATGATTTAAGGGGGTTTATATTGTGAGAGCTGTATACAAAACAAGGTCGGTTATTTGAATATGCAACATTCAATATTTTTGGTTTTGAGATTTTACAAGGGATTCTGATGAATTTAGGAATATTTAGCTTTAAGCTCCATTAATCTAATAACCGCTGCATCCTATGTCTTGGGCCATAGCAAAACCCACAACCCTCAACCGCGGTGGAAATTTCATGAGTTTCAAGTTTAGTAGCCATCCGAATCCGCCCTTTGTACCGTACCACTTCCGATGGTCTGACACGAGCCTTACTGACGACCCACTTTGATGACCCGTGTCGCGGTGCGGTTACCACACCTGTCTGACACGTAAGTTCCGGATTCGATCCCCGGCCAGTCAGAAATCTATGTCTAATGCTAATAAATAAGTCTTATTTAGATTTCTGTTCTGGGTCTGGGTGTTTGTGTATCGTATGCGTATTAATTGATGCGTGCGTGCGGGCGTTTAGTCGCAGCACTAAAATGTTGTTAATTTTTTTTTTATATTTTTTAATAATTTTAATAGTTAGTAGATCCTATTAATGTTATAAATGCCAAAGTTTGTGAGTATGGATGTAAGTTTGTTACTCTTTCACGAAAAAACTACTGGACGGATTTGGATGAAACTTTACAGTAATATTGGTTATACATCGGAATAACATATAGGCTATAATTTGTAATGATTTTATGTAATTTTGGTCGTGATATAACGGTACATGTCATTTAAGTCGGAAAAAATCTAAAATGATCTGTCATGACACTTAATGTGGCAGATCTAATTCCACGCAAGCGAAGCCGCGTGCAAAAGCTCGTTTGAAATGCAATTTCGTGCAATGGCTGAATTTTTCATGAAATAATCAATTCTACTGTCTGGTCATGACGTAGCCTTTACAAGAACGTGACATTTTTGAAACCACAACATTAAAGAGCAATTTCAAACGTTTAAGCGTTTATAAATTCTAAAATGTTGATAACTTTACGTAGAAAAATAGTTTAATGGTTGCGGCAATTAATGTGTTTACTGAAAATAATCAAAAAAAGATCGGGAAATAAAACAAAAGAAATAATTAAATTGTTGCGGCAATTAATGTGTTTACTGAAAATAATCAAAAAAAGCTCGGGAAATAAAACAAGGGAAATAATTAAATTGCTGCGGCAAATAATGTGTTTTCTGAAAATAATAAAAAAAACTCGGGAAATAAAACAAGGGAAATAATTAATTTGTTGCGGCAATTAATGCAATAAGCAAAAAAACTCAGTTCAAAAATAAAAAATAATGTTTTAATGTTGATGACATCTTGCTCTTGTAAAGAGTCGACGTACGCACCCCAAATATTTCTATGTTTAAAATTGCATACATTTTTGTCAAACTATCTGAAGGGTTTGCAAATTCAGTACTGTAATTAGCGATTTACACCGATATATATTGTAGGAAAAAAAATAGTTTACTTAATTAAGCTTTTTAATCAAAATAATGACAACACTTATTCTCTGCCACGTACGTAATCTCTGCCAGAATTCAAAACGAAGCATAAATAAAGATGACATAAGAAGAAACTGAGATAAATAAACGAAACATAAATAAAGATGACATAAAAAGAAACTAAGATAAATAAACGAAGCATAAATAAAGATGACATAAAAAGAAACTAAGATAAATAAACGAAGCATAAATAAAGATGACATAAGAAGAAACTAAGA
>DWOQ01000012.1:0-19941 GCA_018251115.1 Codatractus alcaeus
CTTGCTTAGCGGTTGCAATAATGCATTAATTTCTTTATATAATATGGAAAAGTTTTTAACACGTTTTATTAGCTTGGATTGTATGTAACGGAATCTTTGAGCATAATTTTCACTAATTTCCAGAAGTCTGATTATTTTGACAATTTGCATACGTATCAAGGACCGATTACAATGCAGTAATTTGATAACAGGATCCCATTATCGTTATTAGGGCCGCTAAGATTAATAAATTCTTTCATCATTCATTTGTAAAGGATTGAGAGAGATAAAGCTAGCACGAGACATGCGCGTGCCTGCAGTTTCGAGTTTACTCGTTCAGACTTGCTCGGACACTGCACAGCACAACGGAGGCCTAGACGTTTTCAGGGTAGTTTTATTCTCAACAACTGAGAGGTTCTTTCTAAAAAAAAATACGTGTGACACTCGGGGACTGCCGCGGTAAATTTATTGCCGCGGTAAATCTATTGTATACATAGTATTTTTTATCAACTTAGGCAATTATAATTGTTTATTTATTTATGCGATATTTTTTTGATATTAAGCGCTAAAAAATCTGCTTTTCGAAATAAACCCCCAATTGCGCTTATGGATTTAAGCTGATTTCGTTAAAACGTTGATGGTTAAGATCCAAAAATTCAAATATTTAATCATAATTAAAGATAAGTAATCTTACTTCGTTACCTTTAAAACTCAAAATAAAATGTTACTTCAGAAAGTTAGGAACTCTATTTCTATACCTAATATAAAGATTTTTATTTTATTGAATTAATAACCTTATTGCTATGCTTTTTAGAATCGATATTAATTTGGTTTGGCTTTCGTATCAAGCGGCTAAATTACGTTCGGCTTAATTACATTATTTTTTATGAATAATATTTGTGTGATTTGTGTTGAACGGACAACGCTCCGATTTTGGTTACTTTTCTTTTTACATCGAATTAAGCGAAAGCTCGGCTGAGCTACATGGTAGGCGGAGTGGGGGGTTTTAGATTTTATTTTCGTTTCGGAATTTCTTGATTCGGTTGCCGCGCTCAAAGCCCGCGATATAAGCTATACAATAGCTTAAAATCTAAATAATTAATTAATTATAAATGTATGACTTGTCACAGACTCAAAAATGAAAAATAAATAATAGTTTTAAAAAAACTAAAAAAACACGCTCTAATTACTAATCGAACCAAAAACTTAAATCCGTCCAGTAGTTTTGGGGATTACCCGGAACAAACAGACAGACAGAAAGACAAGAATTAAAAAACAATGTTGTTTTGTTATTTTTTATATGTTGTTTTGTTATATGTATCGTGTATATATTCGTTCATGCGTGTAGTAAAAAGTGGTTATTTTGTTATTACAAACAGACACTGCAATTTTATTTATTTGTATAGATTATTGGAATATTTATAATAAACATACGTAATTGATTATCTTAATAGGTATGTCTTTTATTATTATTTATGCATGAGGTACTTAATTATTTATGATAGTATTAATGAAAAATAAATCTATAAATACTTTTAATCAAAATGATACGCTTCGTTTTGATAACGATACAGTGGCAAAACATTTATGCAAGACATTTATTTGGACGACAACTTAAGAACCTTTTTCAAATTATTTGCTTGTCTCTCAGTCTAATTTTTTGAGATAATTTTACAATGAGTGTGGCTAAACCACTAACTTCCTACTAGTATAGGAGTTCGCTATAATCATTGACGTCTAGGGTCACAATCTTGGCTGAGTGTTGAGTGTTATTGTGAGACTGTCTAGACTAGATCTTAGGATACTCAGGATCTTAGGATCTCAGGATCTCAGGATGTTACATTAATACTATACCATTATTATTCTAAAAAACTACAACTTCTCGGTGTTAAAACACTTTCGAAGATATAAATATATAGATATGTAAGAGCATAACATATTAATGCACAATATTCAGACTTTAAAATAACTTCCTGTTCTACGCATCTTGCAACTTTACTTTCTTCGATTAGGAATATTTGCTTAATTGCAAAAGCAGTATAATTTCATTTGGTAGTTACGCATACAGTGACTTTGGTTTCCGTAAAGATTGAGGCGACTGACAGTACCTGAGATGGACCACTCGTGATCATCGTGACGTAGAGTTCCTTCAAAAATGCCACCGCCAGGTGCTGTGCGTACGACAACCATAAAATCGCGCCACCCTATTTCATCTTCACTTGGCTTACCGACGTCAACTTCGGAAACTTCTATTATCTCAACTAATTTTAAAGCAGCACATTGATGATAGTCATGAAGTAGATCATTTAACTTCGACAACAGTTCAGAAGCGGCTGTCAAAGCTTCAGCACTCCCGATATGTAATTTATGGCTTCTTTGACAAGTGCACCAGTGATCATCTATGTCAGCCATTTGACAAGTGCGATTACTCCAAATTGGTAAGAATAAACTGATACCCCTATTTCGGCCGTAAGACATGTGTTTGTGTGTATGCTTCCTGGCTTGAATTTGTTCGTTTTTAATGTTGTTTAAATCTACCAGGTCATATAATGTGGCATGAATGTCAAAAGGGGTAGTAAGTCGTTTACTATTTAATTGTAGATTCGTGTACGCTTCTCTATATTCGTTATGAAACGACTGAGGAACTAGTATATATACAAAAGGTAATCGTTCCTCCAAACGCCCTTGTTTAGTCGATCTAATATCGCCCCATCTTATACCGTGATCGCTTATTAATATTAAAATACTTTTGTCTAAGTAATTTGAGGCATCTAAATTTTTTAGAAATTTTTCATAACTATTATCCATAATCCTCGGATAATTAAGATAATCATGGCTCATTGTGATTTCCCAGAAAAATCCAAATAATCGATTTGACTTTAGTGTAACGGAAAGGTCTTCGATGTATTGTAATAAAATATCGTAAAAATACTTTTCATTCATACATAAGTATGAGTTGAAATCAAGGTTTTTTCCTGCGTTGTTCTCAGCTTCATGTATAAATGTGTGCAAATAGTAATCAGTAGGAGTCTTGCTAAAACCCGACCTTTGAAAGTTAAATGTACCAAGGGAGGCACTGTCTTCAGCAAATGCCGTATAAAAGCCACTTTGCTTAAACCATTCCCAAATGAATGGACAGTTATCAAATGTTGATCTTGAATGAGGAAGACATGTTTCTCGTAACTCCGTATCTTTGAAGCCCAGTAACATAGGTATAACATTTGGAAAAGTATTATCTCCGACCTTATTGTAACCCAATAATTCCACCGCCCCCTTATCTTTTAAAAACTGAAGCGTTTTAGGCATCGTTCTGTGAAAATTAAGTCTCGAAACGGCATCAATGCCAACTACTAGAATATTGTAGCCAGATTCATTTTCATTTATTTCGATTTCATCGTGTGACGAAAAATTCTTTTTCATTGCAAACAAAAAGAATTGTTTGTAAATAAATACTCCATTGTTTAAACATTCAACCTTTACAAATTCATCACTTACTTTAATTACGTCAGAGAACAGTTCACATTTGTTATAATGCACTCGATTATCTATTTTGTCTGATGATATGTCGTCTATTGATGCTGGTCGATAAAAAGGTCTGTAGCAACAAATCAAACGATCGTTTCTAGTTATGTTGAAGTGTTCTTTATTGTTTTGTTTTATCCAAATATGGCTTCTGTTGTTGTCCAAAAGAGCGAAAGTTGAACCATGACAAGGTGCTACATCAATTGGATATTCCACGTATTCCTTAATAGCGTCATCAAATGGGTTCAATGCTGGTATAGAACAGCCTTCTGTATTGATAGTGAATCTTTCTTCAAAAGGGCCTGTTTCGTATTTATGATGGTTCCATGACGATTTTTGAAGTCTAATATTGAATAATATTAGTTCTGCGTTATTTTTAAGATACAACAATAGATAACCCGCTCCTAATATGGTTGCGAGTAAAAAAATGTAGCGCAGTCGGGACAAAACTGAACTAGTCTTAAAGCCACTACTTGAGTAGGCCGCAGCTCGACTCATACTGAAAATAAATAAATAACTTGTTAGTAGTTTAATACTTACTGGTAAATTATTTGTAGCAAAACAAACACAGACGAATGAGTCAAATAGACTGTTAAAAGGTATTTTGTAAAAAAACTAATTCAGTGTACTTATTTTGAGACGATTTTTTTTCGTTTGACTAATTTTCAAAATATACATTGATTGTCAATCAATTCTAAGAGGTATTAGAAGTGATTTATTTTACGATTAAAGAATAATTTTTATTAATCCTACTTGATCTTATGATATGGGATGTCGAGGCAAATTGAATTTATTTCATTTTATTTTTGTATAATAAAGTAAGAAATTGAGATTTTGAGTCTAGCTTTACATATTTTGTTTTTTGTAGAGCCAAAGAGTATGTCTTGCATCAAGTGTATATTTGCTTACTTCGTTAATGTAAATAAATCATGTATTATATTTAAGTGTAAGTAAATAATTTTCTTTGGTTCAGGCACGTGACTACCGGATACATTAGTCGGCTTACAATATCAGTCACTTAGATTTTGTTATACGAAACCAAGATAACCTAAAAAATTACGTAATCGTGCATGCAAAAATATGAATAATTTCGTTCTGTACGTTTGTTTTTGTTGCGTTTGTACATATTTAATGTAGCTATGTATATATAAACCTGAAAAAGAAATTTTCCAAACATAAAAATTATAATAAAAAAACAGTATATAGTTGGACATATATTGTCGTGCAATTTTTACTTTGATATTTGTCTCCTTTTGTTTTGTGTTAAACTTTAAGTTTAATGGTGTGCATAATAACGAATAAATGAAGGTTTAATTTTCTAAGGGATATTCTTAGTATGAATAACAATTAAAAACAATAGATATACTACTTTTTCTTGTTTGTAATGACAATTTATTTTTAAAAATGGTGAATTTGGCAAAAAAGTAAAAACTGTTGTTGTTATTTGTAAATTAAAAACTTAAATCAAAATGGAGGCGTCGAAGTGTCAATAGTTTTATTTTGTCTATTTATATATTATAGTACTAAAACGTGTCTGTTTCATTAAGTAGTTAGGCAGGAAATTGTTTGATTAAAACAACAAATTATAACATTACAGTTATATTTATTTCTGTTTCTATAAAAATGTCTACTTGTAACTTCTTACATATTTTATGAATTTGTAAAATTACGGATAAATATAACGCATTATACAGTATAACTTATGTAAAGCTAAGTAAATACATTGTTCATATGAAAGTAAATACACACACATACGCAAAACACTTTCTTACTACAAAACAGACTTCGTTGTGATATTTCTCTATATTAAAGCAGTAATATTAAATAATGTCTATTTCATTCAAGAGTCTATTCTAAAACAATTTCGATTCCAATAGGTACCTAGATATGTAAAAGATATGGATATCTCTTCTAATTTTAATTATGTACCGTATCTCCGTATTGCATAGATTCTGAGACATTATTTGTACGAATGTCATTCTAGGGACAATACGTTTAAACGCATATGTATTCATAATATAGTTCTGTAGTTGTTTAATTTTAGCTGAAATAATTCCTGGGCTAGTTTAAAATGAGCTATTGGGCTGGACTAGTTTAAATTTCATTACAATAGGGGCAGATCAAAGTATTTATTGCACAAGATCAACCTGAGGGAAGAATGTTAATGTTGTACAAAGACGTTGTTTATTAATTTCGTTATTAAACTACATTTTAGGAAATTATACATGATGAGGTATTTGCTATTCTGTAGTTTCTACTTCTAGCAAAGTTTCATATAATTTGTACGAGACAAAACCCGTATCTACCTTAAAATCTAATTAACAGCATGTTTACGGTACCACTAATATCTACATTACATAAACATTGCTTGGCAAAACGTGCCATATTAATTATATGGCAGAATCTACAGGTGGCAGAAACCTTCGGATTCGCCTATTTCTGCCTAACAATAGAAGTGTATCACTATCACTGGTTTGAAGGGAACCAGCAGGTGCACTGCAAGCTACTTTTCTACTTCAAGATTATAAAAAAATGAGCTTAAAGTTAAAATTTTCTTGCATAATATTGTTGTGAATTTAAAAAAGATATGTATAGCCGAATTGTACTTGTCAAACTAATACCTACATCACATACACTATAACCTAACCACCAACTATTAAAAGTAAAAAAATCGATATGCACACTATCTACATATTAATGTTTTTCTTGGTCTACCCTATTCCTAATCCTTGTCCTTGCTAATATAATAAATGCTAAAGAAACTCTGTCTGTAACGTTTTCAAGCCTTAACGTTGCCGCCTAAACCGTAGTTGTGGTGGTAGTGTTGATAGTGATATTTAGGTAAGAATAAAACATTCAGTTTACCTTTTTTTTTATAAAATACTTGATTTACTAGAGAGTTAACACTAGATATGTTTTTTGTACTGATAATTTAAAAAAATGAATTCCCCGCGCGCGACGCTGCGAGTAGTTTTGTCTATGGTTTTTATTAAGAATTCGGTAGATACGTGTTTTATAAAAATAGCTACATATTTATTGTATTTACAAATATAAAGAAATTTTAAAACAATATTTAAAGAATTAATACGCTTGTGCCTAAGAATTTTTAATTTAGTTGTTTGCAACGTGTGGCTATTAGGACAATATTAAAATAAATTAAAAAAAGGAGCTGTGGAAAATTAAGGCATCTAAATTATTTTTAACTAACGATAACTTGATATGTTTTTATTAATTTGATATGGTGCGTAATATATTTGCTGTTGAATATATTGTCAGCATCCTAAACTAATTAGCTGTTAATTTCTAGAATCAAAACATCACATAAGTTAAACATGGTTGTGAAGTCTATGAACGTAGGAGGTTCTAAACATAAATACTGTTAATACAGCTCCTATAATATGTAGATATTTGCAACTATATACAATTAAAGACTTAATAAAAAGGCGGAATCTGAAATTAATCGGAAATAATTATATGGAAGTAACAGTACTATCAAACAAATATGCAATATGATATTACAATTCCTTCGATTACTACACAATACCATGTATATAATCAATAATGTCGCTAAAATATGGAATCGTTATAATAACAAAAGTTTACTTTGGCCATAGAAAAAACAGTGAAATTAACGATTAAGACTATGTCATTTTTAGGCCTGAAGAAATCAACTTTGAGCAACATTTAATTCTTATCTATGTGTCTACAAACCATTTAAATACATTTAGAAAATGTCTCACAAACACTTATTAATATCACAGATTGTACACTACGGTATTCAGTAGTTATTGACAATAGCAGTACAATTTGAGCTGATAGTTGTGAACGCAATGACTTTGATTTCCGTAAAGGTTGAGTCGGCTAATAGAACCGGCAAGGGACCAGTCGCGACTGTCGTGTCGCAGCGTCGCTTCGAATATGCCGTCACCGGGAGCGGTACGCACAACCACCATGAGTTCGCGCCATCCCACTTCGTGCTCTCCCGGGGTGCCGACTTCCATCTCAGTCGCTTCTAACAGATCAACCAGCGACAACTGAGCACACCGAGTGTGCCCACGGACCATTGAATTCAATTTCTTTACTAGGTGCAACGCAGCCTTGCGCCCTTCCACGCTTTTGGATGATATCTTTTTTCCTCGATAACATGTACACCAGTGATCGTCAATACCTGCCGTTTTGCAGGTGCGGTTGCTAGGTATTGGTAAAAACAAACTTATACCTCTCTCTCGAGCGTATGAATCGTTAGTGCGCGATTTAAGATTGTCATTTTTTATATTATTGAGATTGACAAGATCCTTTAATGTTGCATATATATCGAATGGTGTTGTCAGACGTCGCCTGTTCGATTTTATATTTTTATATGCCAGACTATAATGATCTCGAAAATTCTGTGGTAATAATATGAAAGCTAACGGTAATCGTTCTTCTAATCGGCCTTGCTTCGTAAATCGGATTTCGCCCCATCGTATACCATGATCGCTCAAAAATATTATGATTGTATTGTCTAAATATTTAGTCTCTTCTAGTTTCTTAAAAAATGACAGGTAACTATTATCCATTAACATTGGATAATTTAAGTAATCGTGACTCATGGTAACTTCCCAGAAAAAGCCAAATAATTTGGAAGAAAACAATGTTGATGACAGATTTTCAATGTAATCTAATAACACTTTGTAAAAATATTTATTACCCATGCAAATGAACGAGTTGAAATCTCTATTGTTGCCCGCGTATCTTTCTGCCTCGTACATAAATGTATGTATGTAGTAATCAGTGGGAGTTCCGCTAAAGCCAAATTTTTCAAAATTGAAGGTACCCAGGCTAGCACTGTCTTCGCCAAGAGCAGTGTAAAATCCCGCATCTTTAAATAAATC
Organism: Codatractus alcaeus; assembly: GCA_018251115.1. Lineage (NCBI taxonomy): Eukaryota > Metazoa > Arthropoda > Insecta > Lepidoptera > Hesperiidae > Codatractus > Codatractus alcaeus. The sequence continues at coordinate 8,376 of DWOQ01000012.1, forward strand.
CCATATGAAAGGACAATTATCAAAGGTAGCACGGGAATTTGGCAAACATATTCTTTTTAAATCTGTATCCTTCATTCCGAGAAGCATTGGCGTTAAATTAGGAAACGTGTTATCGCCGACCTTGTTATAGCCAAATAGTTCAATAGAATCTTTATTTTTTAAGTAAGCTAACGTTTTCGGCATAGTCCTATAAAAATTTAGTCTTGAAATTGCATCAACACCCATTACAATTACGTTATAGGATGATTGATTCTGAGGTACTTCTATACCGTCATCTGTGTATGAAAAATAGGGCTTTTTTGGTGCAAACAAGAAAAATTGTTCATGCAAAATATTATCTTGACTACGACATGTCACTTTTACAAATTCATTTATTACTTCGATGTAGTCGGAAAAATCGATGCATTCTAGATATTTAACTCTATTATCCACGTCAATAGAAGATATGTCTGGGATAGATAGGGGTCTATAGAATGATTTATAACAACAGGAAATATTGCTATCGCTTTGTAGACCATAGTTTTGTAAACTTTCTGTTTTTACCCATATATGAGTCTCGTTGTTGTCGAGTAACGAAATGTTACTTTTGGCGCAATGTTTGTGTTTTGGTTGTTCTATGAATTTTTTGATATGTTCATCGAAAGGGCGCAGACCGGGAATAGCGCATCCCTGAGTTTTGATGGTAAAGGTGTCATCAGCTTCAAGTGCCCCATAATGGCGAGATGCCCACAAAGGACTGGGAGGCTCGTTGCTCAGATATAATATATCTGTACTGTTGCTAAAAAACAGCACCAGGAAACTCACAGTTATTAGGCTTGCAAACAGGAATCCGTAACGTAGGCGGGTAGGCACCGAAGGGCGATGCCATTCGAGTGCAGTTACGTTTGTTTTCACAGGCTGTACCATTCTGAAATAAATAAGTTTAGAATGTTATTATTCTACTATATTGATATTTAAATTAATAATATAATACCAATGTTAACCCAATTGAGTTCCAATCGGCCTGATACGTGTTAATCCAATATATTTGTATACTAAAGTGTCAAACAATTGAAAGAATTTGTAGAATTTCGTTGTATACAATTGTATAGAACAAAATAATAAGCCTACAAATTTACGGTAAACTGTAAATTTTATTACAGGAATAGTCATGTCAGTCACAATTCGGTGGTTTTATTGTATGTTTTTTAATGTACTTATTGCCTTAAAAAGAAATCTTCGGTTAAAACATTTCACTAAAAGTAAAAAAGAAAAGGCATTAAGTAAATATCTTAGCTAAACACTCCTAAATATATGATTACACGTAATTGCAATACAGATTTTAAAAGGTTAATTGAAATAAAAGGAAATATTTCTCATTTTTATTTAACAATTATTCAGTTTGAGACTTTTTCAATGTAACAATGCGTTTTTCGAAATCAGTACTTTTACTTGTTTTATAGTTAAAAAATAATCAGTTGTTATTCATAATTTGAACAAATTATATCTTCAACAAATACAAAGTTATGTTGTTCGATGTAGTACGAGATCCGACCACGTGTTTACTATGTGCATCTGTTTAAATATATTTTTTTCAATACTTAATGCAGTTAATAAATTAATAGGAATGCGATTATTTTGTGTTGACTATCAATACAAATAAAGCTGCAAGTGTCATTACAAAAAAAATAGGATCCGTTAGTAGGAATATTTATTTTTAAAACAGTTATTGTTATTACCTTAGAACGAAACTGATTAATTTCTTTTACTAACGTTAACAATGCTGGATGTAAATAATTTTTTAATTATTTTGAACACAAATAAAAAAAAAACTTATTGTTAATGAAATTTAATTTAAATTAGTTATATTAGAAACAATATAACGTTACACATTTAAAGTATTGTACCGTGCGTTATAAGATATAAGAAAGCTAATGGATTATTACTTAAACAACTAAGATTAAAATTCTACTCACCTCTTGTTTATATTTTGAACTCCATTTTTATTTGAATACAATTTAATGTGGCAATCGTTTTTTTTACTACGATCAAATATTACACATATTATGGTACGTTTGGAGTCGTTGGCGTTAAAATTTGAACGTATGACCCAAATACTGGGACTAGCGGTTACAGATTGTAAAATAGTATAGTATGCCTAGTTCAATATTTTGGTACATCGTAGAGGGACCGAGGGCAGCCCTGGTGCATGGCGGCTAGAGCACTGCGCGAAGATCCACATCGAGGGTTGAACCAGAGGCTGCGGGCATGCGCAATGTCGTCACACTAACCACTTGTACATATATAAAGTATTACCGCGACTTCGCTCGCGTTCAATGTTTTTTTACTCAACTACAAATTTTGTGCTGGTTTTCTGATAGTGCATTTTGTGTTCTGTACCTTAGAATATAGCAATAAGTGTGAAGTCGTTATCAAATTTTGACGAATCGATTTTTCATTATATAATAAGATGTAACAGTATATAAGGCAACAGTATATAGTAGGATATAAATTAGACCATTAATGTCTAAACAAATTATAGCTAAATTGTATTAAAGCAAAATATTTCTTAATGACTATCCGACATTCAATTTTAAGATAGATTTAGAAAATGATGTAAGATGTTTTAAGATCATTTTAGTTTAAAAGACATATTTTATTATTTCATTTTTAGTCCTTATGCCATTAAACCAATTAATTAATCTTAATTAAGATAGATAATCTCACTATCCATATAATCTAGACACACTATGCCTGATATAGGCTTCTTGTAATATATTTTAATTTCGCCGGTCATGAGCCGTACGAATTCATCTGTGACCAGCTGTTTTGTTGAGGTTAGCCAACGCTACACATGTTTTGCACACAGATGGCTTATGTGAAATGCTACGAGTAATTAAGTATCTTTTGCACCCTTAAAAATAGAATAAAGTAATGCAATATGCAATAATGCAGCAATGCAATATGTTATTTGGCAGAAATGACCCTAAAGACAAATTATGAATGTTTGTACCTCGGTTGATACTTGTTAATATATACTTAATCATTAAATTACTCTTCCTAGTACAATGTTTTCCTAACAAGCAACATTTCCTTTAATTTTTTCATGCAGTTTGTACCCAGGCCAATAGAGCAGTAACCGGTCTCTCCTGTTTTTTTTTAAACTAGTCACTTAATACCAAATAATAATAAAATGTACACAAAATAAAATAAGTTTTGCGTTTGCGTAAACAACCCCATTTATGAAATATAACACGAAAACTCTATAAATTACGCTGTAAAGACATCACGTATAAGAAAATCCCTACTGAGCGTGTTTATGCATCGCGTGTAAATAAACGAAAAAGTTTTTTGAACTTTATATTTAAAGGATTATATCACACACCATTTCTAAAGCATGCATACACAACCTTGATAAATGTCAAATTTTTGCCTCTGAACCACCTTTTTCTTTGAATCAAATTTGTAAAAACCTAATATTTTTCATGTTATGAAGCTGATTGGAATATTGCCATTGTTATATAATGATTTATTTAATCGCTTGTAAGCTATTCTAATTGATATTAATCATTGCAGATATATTTTATATAGTCCTATTCAATAATAATATGCAATAAGTCGCCGTAGGATAAAAACAATAACTGATTGTGGTAGATTGGTGAAATATTTTAAGACGCAGTCGTTACTAGAATAGAAAAATGGAACAAATATAGATAATAATAAATATAGTTCTTTTTGTGTTATTTTTGTTTTAATTGTTTCGTATTTTTGTGTTTGTGTGTATGAAATGTAAACAAACCTGTATAATCTTCAAAATCAGCTGACTCCGAATTCAGCACCGTGAGTGCGCGGTGTTCCGCATTTGAATGTTACCATTATTGTTATCAAACATACCTTGTTTTGGCTCGCTAATTGCCGTTTGATTTGTTAGCGAACATTGTTCTTGTTGCACCAGAGTTTTTAAACTATCGGCAATCATCACTTCCTTTGGCACTGTATGAGGTAAAAACGCAAGAGGTTTACATTCCCTCTTCGAGAATTCCACCCCATTAACCGAGCGTTATGTTTGACGTGTCGGCATTTGCTATTATGAAATGCTTATGTACATTAACAGCACGTTTTCTAAATCTGTGTATAAGTATACAAAATAAGCCTAGATATTAAAATAGTAGTAGTATAGTTGAATAAAAAACAAAAAAAGTCAAATGGTTTCTTTCGTAATTCCTTAAGCTCTGCATTTTTTGTAGGTAAATGTCAAGAATGATTAGAACTGCAAAATGTCTCTATAATGTATTCAGCCGTTTTTAAATATCGATAAGGATTTCGTAGGTATCTACTTGCATGTCTCCGTAATCTCATCTCACTTCACCTCTACTTCATAAGGTTCAAGGAGCGTGCTCTACATATGTCGCTGCTACTTCTTGGGTCGGGAAGCATGCAAATATGATATGCATGTAACATACTTGTATAATAATAATAATGTATGTAGGCATGATATCTACATCATGTATTGCTTTCAATTATCAGAAAAAAATGGACAAACGTGATTAACAAAGTTATTAAAATACACTAGCGTAACAATATTATAAGTCGAAATAAAACTAATTATTGAAACGGAGTTTCATGTTAAAAAAAAACTGTAACATGAGCATAAAATAGATTCGTTTCTGTTTAGGATATCTCATCTACCCCAAGGTACGAGTACATCAGTTAATCGTAGGAGGTACGTGGCAAATTTTCTTACTGACGGCAGCATAGTCATATTTATAGCCCTGTGTGACTTACATTGTGTGACATAATTGTATGTATGTCTGAATGTGTGTAGGGCCCTGTACAGAAAGAGTGCCAACGGGACCCTTTTAACGAGGCTCCGCTCTTCGTCACGGGCAACTTAAAGCGTAATAGGTAGACACTTGAAATTTTCACAGAGTGTAACACTATGACAGCTATAACAACAAATAAAAAAGGAAAATAGAGGCTTTGAAACATGTAGGGATGTATTCCTAGAACTAGAGAAGGCCTGGTGCATACTTCATCACGCTGCTCCAATGTCGATTGCTGGAGAGATATATGTGTTAGTGGCCAAGCTGCGCAAGGATGTTTTCAAACCGCCCATACGGACTCCGACATGGCTTAAGTACTGCCATCCGTGGATAACAACCAAGACCGACGGCTTAAAGTATCTTCCGAAGCACGATCTACATCCAACTCTCGACTGCGTCCGACATTGCTTAACTTTGTATCGCTTGAGATTTACACAAGCCGCGTGGCAATGCTTTAAGCTAAGTCTTGTATTGCTTTAGTTCAATTCATTGTATATGAAATATATGAAAGTGTTGTCTCAAAAATCATGAGTTATAGTTTATATTATTTAGCTCTTTTCATTTGATTAATTTATTAAAAAAAATAGCAAAATATTTTTCACAAACATTATAAATAACGGACTGATGAACGATGCCATTTATATATTCACGTCTACGTAGATAAAACAATTATAATATATCATTTAGTAATTATAATTCTTGAAACATAAGTACATATATAGTTTTATAAATATAATTTAACTTTTAACTCTTGAAAACTGATAGAAGTAATCTTTTGATGAAGCATCGTTTTCCTTCAGGTATTTTAAGACGTACCTTAACCGTAAAATAAGCAAAAAAATAAGTTATTTGATACTGACAATGATGTCTTATGAGTATAACATTGCGCTTTATATTTTTACCAGTATGTTCTTTATACTAAATATTACCTCTAGAGGTAATCTCGAACCAGTAAACTACGAGCATAATAATTACCTGCATATACCATGTCTATAATAATTAGGCAAGTTATCATCGATCGGTATACGTGAGTCACAAGTCCCATCAGAGATGTTCGGAACACCACCCTTACCCTAAGGTTTAATGAAATAAATTTATTAATAACGCATGTCGGAAATAGGGGAGGCCTGGGCGAGCAACACGCATGCGCCGCGGAACACCGTGACAGACCCTCTAGGCTATTATTTTTCCTCAGTAAACTAACACTGATAAGAGTACGTCGGAAAACTGTGCGGTCAAATACATTTTTTCCACCATTCGTCGATCAAAAGATATGAATGAGGACCACGTCGTTCTCGCTCGAGGTAAGCAGAATTATACAGTATTTTGGTAAGGCATGCGTAGAAAAATCGATAGTCAAATAACATAAGCATAACCTTAAAGAACTTAACACGTTTGATTTGTTAGATACGCCTTGATAAGGTTCTTATTTGTGAAGTTATTATATTGCGGAACCTTAGAGCAAGGAGCAATATGCAAGCAGTAAACATTATCTACGTAGTTTCGATGTGGCGTTACAGAAGATGGATATTAACAATGCGATGTAAGTTAGTGGTATTTAAGTGAAATATAATAATTATTATATTTTATTCTTGTAAATAGGAGGGCGAAATTCTCCTTTTCCAAATAAGATTATATGCATTTTACAAATATATAAGAAACCTTGTAAAATACGCTTTTACTTGAAGACATAACTATACGGCCGATTCATATAATGAAATGTCAATATGATATTCAATCTATTGAAAACTAATTTGTACGTGCAAATGATTAGTTATAGGGGATGGTAATGATTTATTATTTGCCTGTTGATTAGCTTCGTTGTGATACATACAGGAAGTCTGCAAATGTGAGACTAATTTGTGTCGTCATCAACAATAACGCATGTTTATCTGAATATTTGGCATAGATCTATTCGCAAATGAGAAGCATTTAGTTCACCAAGCTGGCCTAATGTGGATTGCTAGAGTTTACTTATATTTTACAATATATTTGTCAGAACTTTCATTTATTTAGACATTCGCACTATTTTTCCTGCGTCGTTAAGCAAGATGATAATTAAATATATTTTAAAAGCCAAATATGGGGTCTGGCACACACCTTCAATGTAAGAGTCGAATTTAAAACCTAGAGCTAAGGCTGTAATAGGCTTTGTTGGTCTATTTTAAGTCTCCCCATAAGAGTAAGTGTAAAAATTGGGGGCTCTTACTCTAGTATTTAAATATTCTTTGCTAGTTAGTGGGATAATTTTTTAATTATATTTTGTTACAGGTCCTGGCCCTACTTTTCCTAACACTGATCCCGTGGCCGGGACCCTCAGTCTTCAAGATCACTTGCTCTCGTGACAACTCCAAAATTGTACGGAAAGTCATACAAAACAAATGGTTACCAGTCCTCGAGAGGTTCCAGGTATTTTTTATAGTTTCCTTACTATGTTTGTTACGGACGAGTTTTCTCTAATAATTTATCTCCATATGGACTGTTCGTGAAAATGATGTGCCACCTGTTACAGGTGACTTGTTACTATATTTTGATTGAAAACGTTTGATTGATGAAACTATTTGATTTAAGTTTTCTAAAATGTATTTTTACATATGTCTTTTATCAACTTTTATTTTTAGGTAAAACTACCATTAGAATGCCCATTTCACCCAGCACGCGACATTTTCGCGCCGCAACACGCAGCCAAGCTGCAACACCGGTCCTCACAGTGGACGTGCGCCTTTTGCGGGAAATCCTTCTACGAAGAACGGCACTTAGACACCCATTTCGATCAACGACACAAGAATCATATTAACAAGGTAATTTTCCAATCATACAGTTGATGTCTCTTGGCATTTTAAGTTGAGTTATATGTTATAAGGTGGCAAAGATAATATTTAATTATAAATTGAGAATCTTTTAGGCACACCGTGAGAACCTACCCAACGAGCCAACAATACCTGTTAGCCTTGATTTAATGACTTTAATTGGTTTTCGCATCGCAGTATTTACAAAATTACACCATAAGCCGTATGTTTTATGCAACGAGTAATGTGTAATGTTAAATATTTCAGGCAGAGGACGCAGTATGTTTAGCAGATTACTGCGACATTATGCGATGTCAGGTGCTGGTGGCGCACGGGCTGTTAAGCGGTGGAGCGGGGCCCAGCACCGACGTGGAAGTGTGGCAGGACGCAGAGACGGCGAGGAAGGCGCTGGCGCCAGCGGCGTCGCGCAGCGTGGCCCGCGTGGCGCCACGACGCCGTGGCCGCTCGCGTCCTCCCACGCCCGCGCCGGTGCCTGACTGTCCTCGGGTGCCTCCACCGGAAACCGCAGCCGATGAAGCTGGCAATGAAGGTCTGGAATCGTTGTGGCTAGTTTCGCTTGGAAATAATTCTATTGTAATTAATTTTAGACAAATGCATTCAAATTTTTCTTTTTTCGGATGTAACTATTCAAATTACATCTTCCTGCGTATGACATCCTAAGTTGTAGGTTGATTAGAATTAATATTCACCTGCTCCATGTAAGCCACAATTTTCTACAGAAAATACAATCCAATAATCTTCATTTGTAGACCAAGAAGACCTTAAATATAGTGTAACACAAACTGATAAACGAAGCAACAACCACATTAGTCATTAGCTATTAAAAGCATACCTTTGTAACATCTTATAAAACTTATAAATAAAAGCGAGCAAATCCAAATGCATTATATCCGTAAAATTTTAATAATACCACTACGATATTATGGAAGTAATGTAAGCATATATTAACTTTAAAATTAGTGTCAGCCAATACTGATCCATTCTTGATTGGCTTTGAAAACCTTTATAGATTCGGAGGACAAAAAGAGAGAAGAGAGTGAGAGCGATGTAAATCAAACGGCAGAGCTCTGTGATGCGGACACCGTAGAATCTTCCTTGCCACCGGACAGTCGGCAAAAACGCTTAGCAGATCTGCAAGCGGAGCGAGCCGCCTGCGATCCGACACGGCTTCAGGGTTTGAAGGTAGGCTATGCTAACTTTTTTTTGGACGTGGGAATTTCATCATGCGTTCCTCACTGTCGCGGGGGCGACAGAGGATATGGCGAACTCCTACCGGCTATAACCCCACGTGTTTCTGTCGATACCATTTATCGGGATTGCGGGTACGCTTTCGAATTTTTCAGCGGCCCCGACGACGTATGCTATTGAGCGAGCCCTCCTCGGTGCAGGGTGAGCTGGAGATGTCTCACCTAATTAATTGACTAATTTTCCACACCGTGTCCATAATATAAATTATGTAAACATTGTTTAATATTTACTCATAAATAAGGAAGGTAAGTATAGATTGATACACAGTTATTAAAATAATTTTCTGCTTAATTCAAGGTCCGTTGCGAGCGGATCGTACACTCGTGCATCGCAACTCTTCTGTTACATCTGACACAACATCAATTTACTGAACTCGAAGGTGAGAATGATATTTGCTTATTTGCCTTAATAAACATGTAGGTCAAATCTTGTAATTGAATTTTAGGAACTGTTATCTACAATTAAGTGCCGCTGGACACGAATACTTTCCACAACTGGAGCCTACTTTCTGCGCTGTTCCAATGCGGATTGGTGGAGCGTTAATGGCTAACCTGTGTCGGATGTTTTAAAACGCCTATAAGGCCTCCGACAAGGTCACATCTGTTATGTTACTTTTTTCGAATTGTGTAGTTACTGTTGGCCATAGTGGTCTTGACAGCTTCATCGGGTTGTTTGAGGCAAGTCCCTGGTGGGGCTCAAGCCTGGGAGTACAGAAGACTAGGATCGGGAAGGGTGGGATGATTTTGGTTCCCGTTTCCGGTTTTCTTGACCGTCCACCTTCGCTAGAGGAAGGGAAGGTTACGGACCCAACGAAATGCCGGATTCCTGGCTGTCCGCCTCTGTTATGTTATGTTATGCAGTTTTTTGACGACTGGTTTCTTATGATACCAAACGGGACCGATAGCGTAAAGTTCCCTCTGAAGTACGGAAGAGCGCATGAAATTTTGCAGACTAGCTGTCACTCATCCATCTATTTTCTTTTATTTAGAAAATGTAATTATTCTTAAGAAGTTATTTTTAAAAGTGTATTTTACCATTAACATGCCGTACATGCATCTCGCCACAGTGGAATCTTATTGAATTTTACCATTTAAATTTGATATCCGCAGTTAGACATTAAAATACTACCTTCCCAGTGTTCCAAGTTTCATTACATAACAAACCTTTGTATCTCTTTGTCTTCATAATCATTTTTTGGAACACACAGGATTTATAAAGAAACATACAATGTATAAGAAATAGTCTATACACCTAATTTTATTTGATTCTTTATGCAAATTCATGTTGATAAATTGCAGTTCAGGTCTTCTACAATGATCAACCTATTCCTTAACATGATTAATAGTTACAATAGATATAGATCTGTAATGAATGGTTCATGTGTTCAGAGGAGATGCAGCGCGCTGTGTGCTGGTACCTGAGCTGCGACCGCTACTGGGAGGACACGACGCCGGCCGCGCGCGCCTTCCCCTGGCCGCTGTTGTTAGCGCTCGCCACCGGCCTCGCCCTGGCGCTCTGCATGTGTTACTACATCATTTGGATTGTTTTTGAGTGCGTTTTTATTAACTGACCAATCCTAATACAAGTGCTTACAATATTACAGATCTCCCATACGTGACAATGATAAGAACTCTCTAGAAGTAATCTCTCTAAGTAAAGATAGATAATCTCTACCAATCCGTGTTAAAGGACTTTTTCTTGGACAATTATGGCTATTTCATTTATAAACATTACTTGTATGTTAAATTGGCGACTGATATAACTATACATACAAGTATATACATATAACACTAAATAAGTTTCAGCGATATCCCCAAAATATATGAGAGTAACAGACTACTGTTACTCTTTTTTGTTGCATGTTTTTATGACCATTGTTTACGGGCCACAATAATAATGGTAGGTGGGCAAAACGTAGCCAAAAAAATACCTTATAAGTCAGTGTGTGTTTCTCAGTAGAAAAACGAACTCTATCATTTTGAGACATTCTATTGAAGCAGTAATACAACTATAGTATACTATACTCCACTTTACTCCAAATGGAGGGACTGTTTCTAGCCAGCGTTACCTACCAGTTGGTCACGTGAGCTACATATGATTTTAAATTTTTATTCAGTTCGGAGGAAGGCAGCGTAGCAGGTAGTGCGTCAGTTTCCATGACAACGCATTCATCCCCCACCCGCACGGAGCGATTCGCTGCAGAGGAGGCCATGCTGGACGAGGACCACGACGACCACTACATATACGTTACTTACCCTCCGGAACTCAAGAGGCGGCTGCTCGAGAGGTACGCCAAGAACAGTGTCACCTTCATATTACTCACACCGTTTATCAGACAAACTCGTGTCGATTGAAGCCATGTTGTTATCACTAATACAAAGTAACGGATCCAGTAGAGCTATGAGGCTCAAGCCTCATTTATGTTCTAGTCTGTTTTCGTGTTTATCTTCACAATGTAGAAGACATATCATCTGGGTTAAGCTCCCTCCCAAAAATCTGGATCCGCTACAACTAATACACACCTACACTTAAAGATATTCAAGAATATTGACGTTAGTGTTAGTCAGACTTTAGCACACCCGCTTGTCCTAAAATGAACCTGTGAATAATACCACTATAAACCTACCAAACTTAGTCACGCTGGGGCACTAAACAAAACAGGCATATAAGAATAATGCTATGTTTTGGTGGGTTATCTATACTCCG
>DWOQ01000013.1:0-19745 GCA_018251115.1 Codatractus alcaeus
ATTGACGCTGCCTCAGACCTTTACATTTTTGCCAAGGTAAGTCAGCTTAACCAATTCAAGCGCTTCTAGAAATACTCGATATAGATATAATTTTGGACAGACCGATTACTTCAATTATAAAATTTAATCTATCGCGCACAACCTCATTTGCCGTCCATATAAGAGATTTGCCATTTTCTGATGTTAAGTACATTACGAGTTACGACACTAAATGTCTTTATAGACATGGCCGTGTTCTTCCTTTGAGTTTTTTTTCTTACATTTAATCACTTACTCCTTATTATGAAGTTACCGAATGTTTATTTGATTAGTGTTAAGGCAATGTTTTGCATCTTAATTTAAAGGCAACTTGGCAATTCTGTTCACAAGCAGATGTACCAAGAATATTTAAAATCATATACATGTTCAGTGCCTTAACTGGCAGCCCAAGGAATTTTAACATTACGGATATGACGTAAAGTGAATGTTTGTGAATAGTCGCGAATTTATTCTAAGTCATTTGGAATATTAGATTTTTATAACTAGTTATTTTACTTATCTATTTATCACCTATTGCAGTTCTAAAGGGCTTCGTATCGATATGTATACCACTCTACATCATTCCGCCATCTTGCAGGGCTAGTTAAGGCAGCGCACAGTTTGAACATTTTCATTAAGTTATATTTTAATTTATATCCATGTCATTACCATGTCCACAGGGTTTCCCTGAACCTCAAAGTATTTTGTACTTCGTTTTCATGTGGGTATCATTGTTTATGGACTATGTGAGATTACAAAAATATGGCAGTATGTTTGCATTCAATTCCATTACAAACTATGCATTAAGATTTCGATTTTGGACCAAAATACAAAGATTTTACCACACACACTTTTGACATTAAAAAACAATATACCCACATTATCCTACTTGTAATTAAGGCCGGTTTTGCCTATTCTATTTGACGATGAATGACTCTAAATGACATGAACTGGCTATGTACAGGATGTTTGATAAACGACATTAGCATACTTTGGCGCTGTACAGTTGGGGAGGCGGCTACAAGAGGCTTAGCTTTAAGTGCCGAACTGCCCGATCCACAACTTTTTAATTTGTAAGTATTCAGCTCATAATACAAAGGTATGACACTTAAAGTGGTGGCGCCACTGGCGATTCACATTTGCCGTCCTCCCTATTATTACTATCATTTAATAGAGACATTTTAATTATTAAATATTACAAATTATGTGCTTTATGGGTGCTCGTAATGCCCTCAGAGAAACTGAGCAATCGCCTTATATATTTTTGAATCTTCATCAAACATCTTGTAGCTCGATTTATTAGTTAAACAATTATTGCATTACGGTCGAATCGCTAGATGGCGGTCCATAATGACTCTATATTATTTGTGAGGCGAATGTTTAGACTAATAACTAGTAAATTCTAAAAAGGAACCTTAATCAACTGCGTATTTGATCGTCATGAATAAGAATCGTCGATACAATGGCGTTGCCGCGGGCAGTCAATTAAAGTTTCGCCTTATCTAAATACAATCAATAAACTATGAAGAATCCACAATCGTCAAAGCACCCGGAGTTAACTCTAAATACATCGCAGGCTTCAAAAGCCCTATTTTATAATAACAACGACGTTTTCAAAATAATATCACACATTTACAGCAAAATACACTTTGCACTCAGCTCTCCACGTAAACGTATAACCATTTTGCCCATTGGTTCTCAAACATTCACGCAATGGCTTCTGTAGTAATTTAATAGGTAAATAATTTGTTTCAGTTCATAGTTTTTTTATGTGCAGCGCCATAAATCACGTCCACTTTGACAATCCCCCGCCCAGATAGGATACATGAGAAACAAAATGAAAAAAGAAAACAAAAGAAAAAACAAAAATATAATATATAAAATTTTATTAAAATAAAATGAACAAAATAACTAGAGTGGTGAAAAGAAAAATAGTTGATATTTTCTGTGCAGAGATTCTAGATACATAGATAGGTTTTTAGCAAAATAATCAAAATACCCACACAGAAAATATTAGGCATCTACGGTGCGTCTAACCTAATGCAATTATAAGTATACAAAACTAAATTAAAATGAAATGAGCAATATACTACGTTACCGTGCATATAAGTTTGTGACAGTAGGTAAAACTTAAAACTAAATGAATACCGTATTCCATGTGAACCCATTAAAAATAAACTTACGAAAGATAACATATATTGTAATAAATCACAAATGTGTAACGATGTATGAAGTGCTTTACAATACTTCATTCAATCGCTGAGATTTTAAATGCTTAAAATATTTCTATATTTAAGCGATCAAGAAACCTTAACCGAGTTAATGAGATATTCTACAGAATAAGGAATGGACATTCTAAAAGAAAATTTTAATATGCAGTACCTTAATATTTACTGATCGTTTCATTACTTCTGTTAACCGGTCGTGCAATTAAAAGTTTAAAAGGTCCTTTTATTATTGAGCATTTTCTTACATAGTCCAAGTTCTTTCATTGAAAAATGTGGGATCGAATTATCATGCCTACCCTCATAATAGGAGTTGAAGTGTGTAGTGTGCCTTAGGACTGGCGGGTATATACAGAGTGTTCTTGAGCCCTTACGAGTTGTAACTAGAGGTTATCGACATTACACATTCTAAACTGCTACCTATAATATTGAAACATCGAAAGCTTTCTAATGCTCTATTATGCGTTTCAAGAGTCTGTATATACCTGTCGTCCGCGGATCTGTTTCAATAACGCATAGGTTTGGTTGTCCAAGTATATTGTGTTTGGGCACGAAAACAAAATACATTAAAAATGAATTAAAAAAGCCAACGGGACCTAGAACCGTCTAAGGGAGTGCGTGGGAAGGTGAAAGAGGTGCAGTAGAGGGGGCGTGGTAAACAATCACAAACGCGAGTCGAAACCAAAAAAAACTGAAAGGGCCCAAAGGTGTGATTGACGTGACCGTTTCCGTACGAATGGGTGTTTATATTTTGTTATGAATATGACATAAGATACAAAAAGGAAAGATAAGTGTTAGGCAAATAGAAAGAAAGACGAAGGTTTAATTATACGAAAACAAAGCTCGAATTTCGTATAAAAACAAAATAATTTAGTGGTAAGGATTTTTTAAACTAAATTAAATAACGAAAAGAAAGCTTCCCATTCATAAAAGCGGTCACGTCACATAACCAAACGCTCGTCGCTCGGCTGGCGGGCGCGGGGCGTGCGCGGGGCGGGCGCGGGGCGGGTGCGGGGCTGGTGCGGGCGGTTGTCGTGGCGTGCGCCCTACGCCTAGATGTAGGAGTAGGGCCCGTCGGTGAGGGCGCTGCACAGCAATAGTCAGGACGCGTCGTCCTTGCCGCCCGCCGCGCCCGCGCGCCGGCTCGCGCGGTACTCCACGCCCGGGTCGAACTGCATTAGGACGAATACCTGCGGAACCAAAACCGCTATTAGCTCTCATGAAACTACTTTAATAAAGCGATCCTATTTCATATCGTAATACAATAATAAATTAAAGAAAAAAAAAAACGCTTCAAATATAACTTAAAATGAACTAACCTATAATATGAATATCGTATTGAATATTATTTCCATTACTTTAACAATATAAGTACCATTGATATTATTTAATTAAAATAATATTATTTTAATTTATATATTACCAATAGTAAAGATTATAACCAAAACAAGTTTTTTGGTAACGAGTTTTTAGATGATGATAATATTTAAAATACATCACCTATATATAAAAGATCTTTTTAAATATAGATGATAACTATCCTTTAATTATTGAAATACATCACATGATCTGTAAACAGCAAATAAATTACCGGATAGGCTGTCAATGACGTGAAATTCTTACTTTGAAAACTAAAACGACATTACTAATACAAAAAAGACAAACGACATAAGTATGTGTAAAACGGCAAAGAATACCTTTACTTCCGAACAACGAGAGTATGTGAGCTATCAGAGCATATAAGAACAATAAAATAAGACAGTACGTTACCTGATCAGTAGGCAGCAAACAGAAGTCATCAGGTGGGTTGGTGATGACGTAGCGTTTGCTGCTCGCGTCGCATGAGGACGACGTGTCGCGGAAGCGGTAGAGGCCGATGCAGAGCATGCCATACGTGCGCAGCGCCGCCACGAATAAGTCCCCGTATTTGCCCGCCTCGCCGAACTGGGCCAGCGGCCCGTCGTACAAAGATATCTGCCCGACTCTACACCGGTCTCTGGAATATAACGCTGATTTTAGCCCCCGACTTTCACGCGATAGTTATTACAAATATAAGAAATAAGTGTGGAGGTGAGGAGCTGTGAAGCTCACTAAATCACTATATCTGCAGATAAAACTTTAGGGTTGGCTACATAGGGCATTGTCAGAAGGTTACCTGTTGGCCAAGCTCTCGGGCGTGGAGTACCCGCCTCGGAGGCCAGCTCCCTCGGCGAGGATCAGCTCCAGCTCGGGCGTGGCGCCGCCCGTGATCAGCGAGCGGATCAGCGTCAAGGCATTTTGGTTGAAGTACGTCTGTTGGAAATCATTTGTTACAAAATTTCCAATAAGTAGTTCCATTAATTCATCATATTGAGACTTAAGAACCACCAAAGTATTATTCTCGGTTTACTCTACGTTCATAGTTTCACCATGTCAATTTCGCGTGTCCTTCTGCCATATTCTTGTGTCTGCTATTTCATAATTTTGAGAAAAGCAATTTCTCTCCCACCGTTTCTCCTAACAGACGAAGTGAAAAGAAACTAAACTATTACGAAGCACTTAAATTTTGATTGAGTCATATTCTTTTGACGTTTTTCTGATCCTTCCTTTGATACTGAGTTCCTTTGATACTGACCCAAAATTTTGTACAAGCATGTACCTTAGATCATTAAATTGGTTGATTTTGGATCCCCAAGACAACTGCAGCTTCTTAGAAGCTTTCAAAAATTAACATAATATCATAGCTACGATTGATTTCTACGATTAAATAAGAAACAAACGTAAGGGGGAACTTTGTTTCCACATTAGTCCACAAATCATAAACGTAAGGAAGACTCACGGTGGACATGAGTGAATCAAGCACGCTGACGGCGAAGGCGGTCCCGCAAGCGAACGGCTGCGTGAGGTACAGCTCGGTGTCAGGGTCGTCGTCGTCGTCCTGGTCCAAGAACTGCACGTTGCTGTCGTTCACCAGCTCTGTTCACACGTTACCGATTATCATTCACTAGTTACTATCTATCAAGTATCATTCATAGGTTCTTAGTTCCATAATTATATTTATGTGAAAATTTAACAATCAGTCTCTTTTAGTATCATTTACTGTTTTACCTAGATAGTTAATAATTCGTGGATCAAGTAAACGCTCGACTTCAGGTTATTTTAAACGGAGAAATAAGTCAAAAAATGATATCAGTTATTTTCTTATGTATCCGTAATTTGACGCAGGGGTCACGATATTGTTCTGACACAAAGGATTTCGGATTTGACTTTATATTACTGTTTTTTAAATTTATATTACTGTTTCAGTTCCGATTTATTGTACTGTTATCATGTATTCATCCTTATGTGTCCATTGCATCTATGAGACAGAGAATCCTAGTGTGGCTATAACTGTAGTTGTATCCTAGTGGGGCTATGGTCCTATATAACGCACCTGTGATCATGGGTACGTTAGCGCCGTAGACAGAGCCGCGGCGCTGCAGCAGCACGGGCGCGGGCGGCTGGCCGGGCGGCGCGGGCGCCGCGCTGTCCGTACCCACGCCCGCGCTCAGCACGCCTATCGTGTCGTCGAACGTCATAGCCTTGATGTTCAACGAAGCCAGGATAGCTTCCTTGTCGGCCAGCGTCGGGTCATCGTTCGATGGCACCTTCGCTGACAGGATGCAGCACATGTCGCATAGGTTCACGTTCACTGCACGCAAGTCGGCTCGGCTTAGCGGTGAACCCTGTGGGAGGAATTTAATTGGTCAGGACAATCGATCTGACGGTTTCGTCGTCGTCAAAATTTACTTTCATCATCATTTATAAGTGTAAGTAAGTGTAATTAATAAACTATTTCATTTCATCACCATCAAACATCAAATCATACACGTATACATCCTAATTGCATTAATCGGCCAGATCTTCTGTCTATAGCACGCAGAGAATCTGAGCTTTTGAACGGTGCCTACTGTAAAGTCATATACTCACATTCAATACAGAAATCTTGGGCAGATTCTGAAGCATTTTCCACTCTCTCCTTATATATTCGACGCTTCCCACGATTACGACGTGCTTTAGCTCGTGGTAATGGAAGTTGGACGCTCGCAACGGCATCACCAAGTTCCTTAGGCCTATTAACGGCGAGTCTGGGTCCGCGAATAAGCAGACCACCACGTGGCCGTTAAGGACAGTCATTGCCGCTTGGTTTCTGTCCTGCAATAATAATTTAAATTATTTTTCAGGAATCTGATTGAAAGCTTACTATCTTGGACTGGATTATATTATATAATCATGGTAGCAATAAATAATAGTTCGGTATCATATTAAGTACGTAACTAGTAAGACATAATTAGTTTACAATATTTTTAAGTATTTAAAAATACTGGTAACCGAATATGTATTTGTAAGACCCTCAATTAGTAAATAGATTGCGGGTGCGTCCTGCACAATTTTATTTGTACATAAATAGTTTGCCTATCATTTACTTACTAATATACAATCTTCCAGATTCCTAGCGGGACTCCAATGGAACATCCCAGTGGAGTCATATTTCATTTCAGTCTTTTCGAAGTCGAAGTCTTTTGACTGGTCATCTGCCAGGCCGGCTGGCAGACTGACGCCATTGCTGTTTTGATTTCCGCCACTACTCCTACTCGTTGGCCTGTAGAAATTAAAAAAAAAAAACTTTGACATAGACAGACTAGAATAGTTTTGGCGCGCAATTCGTGTGCAATATTTGTACAAGGTGATTTAAAAACTTAGTTAAAATTGATTTTAAATTGTTTTATGTTTAGCGGAAGATTGAATTCAAAGTGGTAAGAAAATAGAATCAAATGAGATGTGCAATTGAAGAGAAAAACCATTTTGTTTTTCTTGTATAAAATGTCCCCTTTTATTAAATTGCCAACATTTAGTTCTATTACATTTTTTAAAACTTTTTGTTCCTTACAACATTAAAAAATCAAATTTTCTTCCTACAAGTAAATTATTACTTTTAAATCTTTGGCTTAATAATAGGGGAATACAAATATATAGTAAAATAAATCATTCGTTATATTCCAAAGACTACTAAATACTTTTTATTAGCCTTTGTTATAGTCTATTACCAAAATTGCATTGCATTCATAAATAGCAAATAGATACCGATAAACTTACGAATAATAATCAAATAAAAATATACATAATCGGGTACAAATAATGCTTGTTCTAGAAAATGTACAAAAATAAAAATTATATACATGCCGTTCTACTCTATAGCATTGTGTACCGTGCTTCTGACTGTGCAAAATGTTTTAAAATATCTAATTCACTCAGATAATGCTTTAGAAACAAGCTTTGCTACGAGCTACTCTATTTTATTTCTACTTTACTATATAGCGTTCTTTAAAAATACTATGACCTTATCCTACTAACATTATTCACTGTAGCATTAAGAACACGTTTGCTATCGAAAAAAACTGCTTTAAACCAGGTTTCTATAAATTTTCTCGTTTTTTTAAATCAATACTAAGGTCTGTAAGCAGTTTATGTAGTTGCAATATTGAAGGCAAATGGTACATTTGACAAGCAAGGTCTGTTGCCATCTTTTTATCTGGGAAGACAGCTTATTGCGGCCATAAGTTGTTATATAGTTTGTTGAAGTGACATGGGTCTGGGCTGCTTCCTAGAAGACCCCAAAAGGCGACGTGCAACTGTTGGAACTGGTTTTGCAGATTTCCGATTGCCATGCACTATTTGTGCCGCCAAATGTTATTAAGTTAATCATCTCGATATCAATAACGGTAACGGTTAAGCGATTGGATCATTGAGTCGTAGAAGAAAAGGAGAAAGGAGAACTTGTTCTTCCTCTCTCACAAAGATATAATTTAAAGAGTAGGCTTGTCGTAGTAACGAGCTGCGTTGTGTAATAACAAGCACTATAAGTGGTCCGTCTAACTTTTCAGTGCAAATATAATGTTCAATAATGAACTTCATAGTTCAATGCAGCAATACTAAATACTTAGGCGAGTGGTACGTCAGCTGTCTAAAATATTCTTAATGCTATAGTAATTGATACGTTTTTTAGAGTTAAGCTTTTAGTAGGATAGGGAACTACATAATATAAAAATGTCTAGGTGATGTAATTTGATAATTGTAGGGAGTTACATGAGTTTTTTCACTTCGTAGGCAAGGTGATAGGCTTGGTAATTCGTATCCTGCTCTTGCGGATTCCTGTAAAGGCCAAAGAATCGTCTCCATTGGTTCTTAGAGATTACGCGACAAACATAAAGTGCATACATATTAAAATCGATAAATAATTACATTTAGGTCGTGTCGTGCATTGTGCGCAACGGAAAATTAGGTCGGACTCAAACTAAATAACATATTAGGAGAATATATAAGGTTAATGACCTTTTAAACATCAGTTTTACTCAGTTCAAATAGTACATATACAGATATGTTTTTAATGTTATGTAGTATGAATCGCCTTAATAGACAGGAAGACATCGACGACTTATATAAAGCTGCGGTATAGGTATATGACAAACAAGAAACATAGCTAATAGACATTATTTATTATTAGTTTTATATTCTTTATTTATTGATTTCATAAATCTATAAGGTTATAAGGCACCTAAAGCACCTTTGTATGAGAAGAAGGAAGGTGCTACGTAGAGACAGTAGGTGTAGCTATTCAATACTTGCCTTTGAAACATACATTGATATAATTCTCTAAAATATGTTGATTATTTTATGAATTATAAATTATGAATCAACTGAAATTAAAATTAACATTAGGTATATTAATGTAATACGTGTGTAATATTTTTTAAGACACAAGTATAATTACAATCAATAATATGTTAATTAGGTACGAGTTCATTAAATTTAGATTGTGTCAAATATTTTCTAATACCAACCTTGTTCACACTATAACAGTTGACAACACGAAAGTAGATTACGCTCTAATATTAATTAAACACTGTAATAAACTTGTCCTCAGTTTTTCATAATAAAACTGAATCTATTATTGATCAAAAAAACTTTAAAAACATTCTTCAAAATTGTATTTAAAAATTGCCAATTTTAGGTGCAACTTTTTCTTCTTTTTAAATAGTTAAGTTTGTTTTTGTTTCTCCATATTTGCATATAACATTAACCTGAAAACTAATTAAGATTGGTAAAACTTACGTGTCCGGAGGTGCCCTATTGACGTTGGGTTTGACCTTGTTGACTTGCCGGGTGGTAGTAGTATTCATCAGCTGATTCGCCATTGGCGACAGCAACGCAGTAGGCGCCGCGCTCCGATGATTCCGATTTATTACTACAGAAAAATAATGAGATTATTATATACGCACTATATTTTTTATCACTTATTAATAATAATTTTATAAATCATAAATCGATATAATAGATATAATAAAGAAACCGCACAAACAAACGTTGCTGTTATTCACAATACGAGGTCATAAGAAATAACAATATTTATATACGTAATAAGTATATTGGATAATTTAATTTTATACATAAAATATTTTCTATTAATATAAATAATATAATATTTAAGATCTATTTGGTTACTTGTTACAATAAACATAGATATAATTAAAATAATAAAGATATAATTTTACCATATGCATATTTTTCATAGGAAATCTTTATTACGGGAAAATACCTACAATTTTTTCATTTTAGGACGTATCTAGTAATTTATATTTAGGATCATGGTTTTGGTTGATTGGATAGTTTTGATCATTGATTTGTTCTAAAATTATTTTAACTTGTTTATCTTCAAATAAAATTTTTAGAGCTGACACAATTTTTACATTTATTTTAATTTTATGAAATCTGTTCAGTGCCTTAGCCGCGAGAGTGTAATTACTATACAATGACATCTAACGCAATCCAGTAGTTTTAAAGTGAAACTCGTTCAAACAGACAAACAACAGCTTCATAGTAGTATGAAATACTTACAGCTGATGTCTTCCCCTCGTTCTCGTGCTATTTCACCTGAACAGTAATTAATGTATACTTTAATTTATATCCTTTTCATCTAAATAATGAATGTCATGAATTTATTATTTATAGAATTATTAATTTTCAAACGTTTGATTACTCAATTATTATCGTACTTATACTTTCATTTCGGCAAATTGTGATATTACAAATAAAAATGTTTTTTCATTTTGTTGTAAATTTAAATTAATTTTATTAACTACAACGAAAGCTCAACAACAATGCATTCAAATACATCGACGATATAAATAAAGGTTTAATGCCATGAAATAGGTATTTGAAATGCTCGGCGCAGGCATCAGAACATGAAGAAATTGACAAGTAGCGATACCTTATTAATGATCTAAGTCTGTATCATTCACACAAGAATTAATAATAATATTTTATTATATTATTACTTAATGAAATATTGAAAGTAAGCATTAACGAACGATATCGCCACATGTTTTTTCTCAAATAATAACTATAGCAAAGGAGTACAAACCATAAATAATGATGATAACATCCGCTTTAGAGTTTACCAAGAAGCACAAGTCGATATGAAAATTTTACTTAAACCTCTTTTCGTTTATTTAATGTGATGCAAAATCAAGGGAAAGTGTCGTGAAAGTGAGACAGTTCTCATTTATAGTTCACCGAAAGACAGATTCAAGATTCTCTTAAGGGACAAAACAAATCGCTGAAGCGATAGAGTAGAACGCTAATTTGAGCCAGGGGTCA
Source organism: Codatractus alcaeus (assembly GCA_018251115.1). NCBI lineage: Eukaryota > Metazoa > Arthropoda > Insecta > Lepidoptera > Hesperiidae > Codatractus > Codatractus alcaeus. The sequence continues at coordinate 10,920 of DWOQ01000013.1, forward strand.
TGCTTGATGGAAGCTGATTTACCGATGGCTCTCTCATCGCCACTCATATCGGTGCTCGCTATGAAAATGCGTGGTAAGCATCTAAGTGCAAAGTTCCGGTAACCTATGGACAAGCGTATCACTGGCTGCTTGATGTGTGGGCCGATGATAAAGTAAAGAAAATAAAAATAAAAACACTCAGTCCTCAGCCTGAGATGTACCTCGAACATGGACCTTCTTGGGCAACTCTGGCGGCGTGAAGGTGGGGGGAGGATGGTGGTCATCTGCAAAACATCAGCACAAGATCGCATTCCGATACACCACTCAATCGATAATACTTCACAACGCAAATATACAGCGTGTTGTTCACATAGGTTGTCATATGTCCAACTTTATATGGAATACACAAATTGTACATTCGGTTTCACCTATCAAAAATTAGGGACTCAAAAACAATTATATTCATGCAATGACAGACTGTTGATAAAAAGAGAAAACTAATTAATTCATTTAAATCTCAAATTTTAAAACTTTAGTGGAGGTGACACCAAATGCACATAGACATTGAACAATAAATATTGATTAAAATAATTTAAGAGTAACATTTAACATAGTATTAGCTACAAACATTCACATGCAATACGTAACATCTACAACAAACAAACGAACAACCAAACAAATAATAAAATATATAAAAGTCTAACTAAGAGACAAGCACTTGTGAATACTAAAGACTATTAGTTTACTATTGGTTAAATTTTCTTTACTTTGCAAACCGTATTAGATAATGAAAATAAGGCTAATGTATAAGATAATGGGAAGGTAAATGAAAACAGAGCGTGAATTGTTGATAGAGATAGACTAGATCACTACAGTTACCATGACGGCGTCTAGGTAAATGAAATTGAATTTTACTTATTAGCGTATGAATGTACCATTTTTTCGTCGGAACGCGAGGCAGTAGCCATTCACTGCAAAATCCTGTCTCTATCGAGGCGGGGATATCTAATTCAAATTAAATGTTCCCTTTGCAGGGTGGCCAACCATTAGAAAAAATTTTAAATTCAAAGCATAATAAATACGTACGTATGAATCTATAACTTCACAACATCAATATCTGAGGGTCTATTGATGCATAAATTAGGGATCAAAATACTCCTATAAAATATTTCGAATTGATAATATAATTAGTAACAATAAGAACAAGACCAAAATAAAATTACATCACAACGTGTCTCACGATGTTTACATCGGCTAATAGAAAGGCAAACGGCTAACTGCTGTATAAATGCACATAGATAAACGTATACATAGGTGAAATATTAACCAATCATTTCACTATAGACACATTGAATACGCAACCGACTTTGATCCTAAAAGTTTTAGGCCTCGACTTGGGACATCCAAAACTTAAAGAACCAAAGTCTATTTAGCGATTAATCATTGTCAAAGGATTTTGATTAAGATTTCAGCCTGTAACAAGACAATGACAACAAGTCACGATTTTGCTAACCGCATGGTAGGTGGCATACCACTTTCACCACTTGCATCGCGAATAAGAACACCACATTGACATTAACATTGAATTTTATGCACAATAGTTACGTACTTGCCCTGCCAACCATCTGGACGGCTCGTACGCCTTTCCTGAATGTAGCCACTGAACCGAGAAACAATAGGTTTTAAGCTTACTTGTTATATATTATTTACTTATTCAACCTGATACACAGTTGCATACGTATGGTAATAAGGCACATCATATATTGGGTACACATTGCAAACAGAGATGCAAAGCTCAGGAATTCTCTTGCTCTTATAAGCAAGGTCGGTCATTTTCTGGTAACTAATGCCCTTAAAATTAATAGTTTATTAGAAACGAAATGATTGGAAACAAAAATTACCGTACTCGACCTGTTACCAAAAAGAAAGCTGTATGTACATATTTGGGTAGGTTAGTAACCGAAATCTGTGTCTATTGCTACCCTTAGTTTTATAGCCGTGACCGTGTCTTCCTAAAATTTTCGTAATAAGCACTGCCTTAGTTAATATACTCGTGAAGTAGCCTTGCTAATCTAGCGTGTATCTTTTATTGTGAATTAGCATATACTGTAGCCCAATTTTGTAACTTATGAGCGATGTTAGTCGATGCAAACAAACTAAACGTGTTGTGAGGTACGGTAATAAGGTATGTCATGTTTCCGCTCCGTACCGTCGGGGCAACCACGATACGTATTAAGACTTTGTTTCACCATCCCAGTCTGCATCATCATCATTCCGACATCTGTAAAAATCCAAACACTGACAATGCGAAGGTACGCTCGCGTTCGAATGGTCGATAGGAAGTCGATGTTAGAATTTGGTAGAACTATACAGCTGATTATGACTCCAAATGCGAATACAACTCGAGTGATGATGGCAATAGGAATGACTTGAATCTACCAAATTCGCCGATGATGTAATGAGTGGCGACCGTATCTCTTTTGACCTCGCGTTAGTCACTGTCAATAGCACAGACAAGCCGGAACTGTTCTATAAAGCCTTTGTGTAATCTCCAAAGCTCACTCATCAATTTTAGCGTTTTGCGATTATCATCACTCTGAATTTTCTGAGACATGCTTTCGTGGATTTGCAATTGCAAAGAAATTTCATTTAGCTAGGTGTTCTGGGGATAATGAGGGTGCAATTTTGCAGTTCGCATATTCAATTCTACTTATTTATAAGATTCATGCAATATTGCCTTAACTGGGCTCTGAAGTGCATCATATCAATTTATATCTAGGTTGTGGTTGGTATGCTAAAAACTGTCATAATTCAAACTGTGTAAGTATTGTAAGCTAAGTGTAACTACACACTCAAAATGTGTCCAATTTCGTGATTTCTGTATAACATTGTATGATGCACTAAACGCTCTCAGAGTCGGAAAAGAGCGAGAAATATCTCAAAAGCCATATAAATGGTGAAGTGTCAGAGTGCTTTATCGTGGCAATATCCATTCACGAGCGAGCGGACATACACAATGATCGCTAAATAGGGTGTGAACGAGCACGGATCAAGAATGCCTTGCAACCGATCCAGTCTGTGAGGTACGGACGCAACACCACTAAAGCAACTCAAAAATCATATAGACACGAAAATAAATATTGGAAAACGTCAATCTGTATGGTTAGGTGTGGTGCAAGTTACCTATGTCGGCTCCAACCTTCCGCTGGTGCGCGGTCACTAAAAGTTTAGCCCGAATATTCGATTAATTTCTCACAGATAAAAAAAGGAAACAGGTGTGATTATAACAATTTGCTGTGTTACAGGTTCCTACTGTGTGATTTAATTGTGACACAAATATATTGGCGGTATTCTTACAATTGCGTTCGTTTAGTGAAGACACAGCTCGTGAAATTACAAGTTCAGTACGAGAGAATTCCAGAAAGAATGTCACAGAATTACTTTTATCATTTTGTGTATGGGTAAAATTATTGAACTGGTCGTAAATATTTCTCCTGCTTAATAAAATATTTCATTAATTATTAACTTAAAAATTTGATTGAAACAGAAATAGGAAATGATCTTACAGTTTTTGCATTTGCATTTCTTGATGAGCGTTTCATCTTTGATGTCTTCGTGGCAGGCCTTACAGTAGTACCAGGCCCTGCAATCGCAATTTGTTTCATATTTAGGACATAAGTGTTTGAAATAAAGATATAAATATTTCTAAATATAGCAAAACATATAAACATGTCAAACTACAAATAAATATATTTTTAAGTGTCGTTAAGAACACCGGTCCGTATGTAGTCAATCATTGTCGACATAACGTTCAATACTTTCGATCAACGTCGATCTACTGTATACCTAAGAACATAGTATTTCTACAAGATAGAGATAATTTTCGAACCTTTTAACTTCATCTGCGGACTGGGCTATAAAGAATCCCTGGGTGTTGGCCTGAATCTTCACGTTACGCGGATTGATGGAGATTTTGCTGTCCGTGCCCTCCTCGCCCTTGATCTCTATCGCCAAGAGCAGCAGTTTCAGCTTTGTGAAACACAATCTGCGAAAAAAATATCGATATATCGACGAAGAGACGAGAGAGAGAGAGTTTAAATATTCATGTTTTAGAAAACCATTTATGGGTCGTTATAGAAGTTGACAAATATATCTTATGGTACATAATTATTGTTCATAAGAAAATTTGTGAGCAACCACCACGAGAGGTTCAATTTAACAGTTAAATATTAGCAAACTAAATATAAGAACACACTTTACATAAATAATATGTAGCTGTATTATTTATTAAATGGTTGAATGTTTTTACAACAGAAAAATATTTAAGAACATTTTAATTGCAAACATTTATTTTTACATACATATAACTTTTTAAAGATACTTACCTCAAAAAAGTATTGTAACATGCATCATGCATAAAAACATCACAGATTTTAATTATTTCCAGTCCATACATACATTGAAGTGTTTGATTTTTTTTATTTTTATTTTTGAATTAATATTTGTATTTTAGAAGATAAAATCCCAAGCATACATCACAAGAAAAACATGTAAAGCGTGGAATGTAACGGTGATGTTAGAATCGAGGGCAATAATCTATTTGTAGCAAGAGAAGGAGAGAAGAGAAACATCTATTCAATACAAAAACCCAAGCAGCATACTCTTACAAAGGAATAAATAAAAAATATATTAAGTGCAACTATTCATGTTAAAATTGGATAAGCTACTACAATAGTCTACATTGGAGTCAAACTGGATTACTGAAATGATAAACACAAATCGAAATAAACTAAAGGCTGGAGTATATCTAATACAAAAACACTCCAGTATTTTTGAAAAATTGTTGAGTAATGTACATTATTCTAAAATCTGACTACCAAGTGTGCTGGAAATACTAATAAATTGAAATGGAATTCAAAAAAGTAAACAAACAACATTAACGTGCGTCTTAACTACTTGCAACTACTACAATACTTGTAACTACTTCAAGTCAGAATTAACTTATCGAGGTGTGTACTTAGTGCTTTATCTAATATAGTTTACCCATCCAACATGCACAATCTAATCTGTGGATCAAAACATTACATTTAATAACATCCTACAACTATTTTTCTTTCAGGATTAGTGCACATTCAAACAGCTAGGATTAGCACAATAGGGTGCGGGATGGGTGGCCCAGGTGACTTTGGAGTCTTACTCGCTCGCTTGGGGGAAGCTCATTCCTGTGAAGGATGTCGATAGCGTCTCCGTGTACATCTCGCAGCCCGTACCCTGCAGGTAATCGTTCTGCCAAGCTTGTGTGTCGGGGGACTGTAATCAACCAATAGGAGACGCTCAAGCACGTGCTGTGTTAGTTTTCACAGCCATGGAAACTTCCGTCGGGGATACTATACGCTTCGTTCACATCATCTCATCTCCTTGCTCCTACAGTTATATCTATGTGAAAAGTATTAGTTCTTGCTATTATTATATCTACTGTATCTTGAGGTACGTAGCTATGTTAAATTGTGCAAAACGTACGCAGATTGTTTCGATGGAAATTGAAAACGAAAAAACATTGCCTCAAAATTCACAGACGGTAAGCTTGCAAAGGCTGAAGTAAGTTCTAATGGGGAAAGCTATGTGATTCGTATTGGTTAGTATCGTTCGCCCGTCGACCATGGCATTATGGGATGTGTGGAGCTCGAACACATGTACAGAATCGAAATCGAAAGTTTAGTGTACGCCGTCGTATACGCCAAGACTTGCAAGCATCTCGTTCGCTGCCGACTTACTCTGCTGCCTGTTTGAAGGGCATTCCAACAAACGTCACGCTCAGTGTCAGGGTGTACATCTCCATGCCGGTACCACGCAGGTAGTCATTAGTCCATATAGCCATGTCTTGGGACTGTGGAAATGTCGCATAAGAAATGTTAAGTCAAGGGCACTCGAAGAAGTTCGCTCTGTTAGCAACCAATCCTCAAAAGATAACTTCGAATGCACTTTTGGAAGAACATATATATATTTTTATATATATAGATACATACAATAATTATTGGAATGTAAATGAAATAAAAGCTGACCGTCTTGAAACTTCTCATCGCGAAGAGATTGGCCATCATGGTAGAGAATCCTGGCGCGAGGCAGCTCTGTGCGATGAATCCTAGTTTCAGTTCTGCTAAGCAAATCACGTCGTCACCCTGCTTCCAGTCCCAGGATGGAATGTTGAGGAGGTAGGCCTGAAAATGATTCTATTATATTGCTCTGACAAGTACATAACGAGAAACTGTTTTCCGAAATCATTATCTACCAACTATAAAATAATTCTTTATTTAATAACTAGACCACTAGTTTGAGAACGTCCGGCATAGTTTCACCACTAGCCCTCTCCACTCATTTGCAATGGAACAGCGTCGTGGACTATGTTCCAGATCTTCACCAGTGGGAGAGACTCTTGGCCAGAAGTGACACATAAAAATGAATCAGTCCACAGCTGAGGAAAATATCGATAAAGACGATTTCTACACTCATAGCCCCACACTAGGATTCCCTGTGTTAGGTGCCATGTACACACACAAAGATACTGGGTGTTTGTCATCCATACCCAGAATAGAAATCTAAATTCATCACTTAAATTTCTGACTGGCCGGGGATTGAACCCGGAGTCCTCTGCGTGTCAGACCGGTGTGGTAACCGCACCGCCACGCGGGTCGTCATAGCTCACTCACTTACTCGTCACTCTAAAATAGCTATTGCGATTGCGCTGGAATTAAAAAGTTCTTACTTTTTCTTTCTTAAGAAAAACAAAGCTTAAGACTAAAGCTCTATTGTTCAAGAAATATGATCATATGGGTATTGTTCTAAGATTGACTATATACTGTTTATAGGTTTATGCCTTAAGGGCCAATTAATGGTGTTATTGTAACTATTTAAATGTAACCTGACCTCATTTCACAATTAATGGTCTTGTTTAAAGAAAGAATAAAATTAAATAAAAGTAATAAAATACAAGTTTAAAGAAAGGAATGTAAGGAAAAAAAGTCACCTGCCGTCTTATTCTTTTGACTTTGCACTGGGTTAGAAGTTTGGTCGGCCAAAACAGATGTGGAACGTAAAAAGGCGTTGCAACGAAATGTATTGTATATGTATACAATAAATATGTATACAGTATATTGTATACTGTATGGGTGTAAAATAAAATTCGTATAATGAGTACTGATTACTCAAAGAGTGGTATTAAGTATATAAGAATCGACTGTTATATAATAAAGTATGTAGTAGGGGTGTGAGGATATTGTTCGAATCGAATATTATATATAAATCGAAATTCGAATCGAATTATTCGAATTATCGAATTATTCGGGAACTTTCGAAACGAATAATTCATAAAATCGAATTATTCGCAAATTCCTAATTTTTTTTCGAACTGTGTAGTTGCTGTTGGCCATAGTGGTCTTGACAGCTTCACCGGGTTTTTGAGGCGAGCTCCTGATGGAGCTTAAGCCTGGGGTAATAGACTATAATGGAAGGTTACACACTCGTAGTATGTAGCGCATTGTTCATTTAGTTATTCTATTATATGCTATGATATTGGTTATTTTTCTTTAACAGTCACATAAATTCATTCAACGTACATATTATATGTATACAAACATTTATGCAATACAAACATTCGCATTTATAATAATAATCTGTATTCATAATAAAATATTCAGACCAGCAGAGCGTGTTTACAACGAAAACTTCAATTTTAATATAAATTCTTTGCGAAGAAATCTGCACTCTACGTTAAAGAATTTCTGAAGTCTCATTCAAAATATCTCTTAGTTCAGATTCGTTTTTCAGTTCGTTTTTAAAGTAAATACTGGGTTCGTTGAAGGTAAAATATATATTTAAGTAAATAAGTATATTATATTCTTTGCACTGGTAGTAACAGCCCAGTGGTTAGAAATTCTGTCTCTGGGGTCCGTGGAATGAATCCACGGTACTTTTGATTTTTCGAAATTAAGGTCGAAATTAATCATCACTTTCTAAGGTTTTGGCATATCATGAGGAAACCGAGTTTAGCAAGAACAAATTTCTCAACGTTGATTGAAGACTAATTCGTATTTGGTAAAACTGGTGGACTATGGCGAAAACATGACTAAAAACATAAACAAACCACATGTTTTGGAACAGTATTATTTATGTATGTGCATTGTACATACATTTAATTTTTTTTCCACTTGTGTAGTTGTTGTTGGCCATAGTGGCCTTGATAGCTTCAACGGGATTTTTTAGGCGAGTCCCTGGCGGGGCTCAAGCCTGGTGTATTAAGATATTTAAGATGACGACCCGCGTTATAGAGCGGCCACGATACCGATTTGACACACAATTGTAAGTTTGATCCTCATCCAGCTACTAATTGAGATTTCTGTTTTGAGCCTGGGTGTTATTCTATTCATCTTTGTGCGTTCATGGCACTCACTACACAATGACTCTTAATGTACAGCTATGAATGTGAATTTCATTTTTAAAGAAGATAACTTAAAAAATAACTGTCAAATGTCAAAAAATAATTGTCAAAAAAACAACCTACTTGACATAGCATATTAAAACGGAAGAGTTACATTCTGTATTCAAGATGGATAATCTCAACATTATTCATGAATCAAATAACAACGATTACTAAATCATTACGCACTGCATAAGAAAATGATGCATTTTTAATTGACGTGTGTGTGACAGGCCGGCGCAGTTTACGTAAACTTCTACGTCTGTTTGCATAAATCTTATATGGCATACGATCATATAGTCCTCTTTCCCTTTACTGATTTATATAAACACATGTCTTTGTCATTACGTTTATTGTTCATCGCTAATGACGAA
>DWOQ01000014.1:0-19549 GCA_018251115.1 Codatractus alcaeus
ATATTTATGGGTGAACTGGGGTACGACGAAACAATCGCTGGTCGTAGTTTAAAACAGTGCGCTCATCTTGAGACCAACTTGAGATGCATACATTTTTTCAAGTGCAGTCGCACCCACCCGTTCCGAGATATCGGCGGGATCTTGCCGTGTTTGTCTAACAAGCGACGTGTCCGAATATAATGTACTGTTTTATCCGTAACATGTATTACTAGGATGGCATCATGTGGATATGTAGTGACAATTAAAAATCATTTTAACAGTGTAGATGTAAAAAATACTTGAAGTGTCTCAATTTAGTCTAGAGGAATAGCAAAGCATCTTTGGTAAATTTTAAGTAAAAATACAGATTTTTTAATCTGAAACATGCAAAAATCTTGGATATTAATAGACTTGGAAACCAGTGACCAAACGCTACAGTAGTCACTTAACATCATGATTACGCACGTTTAAATCCTTTACGTAATATTTCTTCGCAATTAAATATTTTAAGAATTAAAACAAAGAACCATTAATATAATATATGTACAGCAATTACAATAACGATGTCACTAACAAAACGTTATTTGTTTTAATCAAGGTCATATGGCTAATTTACACTTAATGATAATTTCCCTGCCCTCAAAAAAGTCAAATTTGCAACTTAATTAAAATTAGCTCATTATTTGTAATTAAATACGATTACTTTTTATAATACATGTGACTCATTTACTTGTCTAATTGGCCTAGATGAATAGTAAAGGAACAATCGTTAATTAACTACGAATAATTACGTCGGAAATGACTTTTTAGTAATTCATTTTAACTAGTACTTTATAAAATTGCCTAAAAATTGAGTCAGTGTTTGAGGTCAAATAATTTTTTCAAAGTCATATATGAAATTAATTATTCCATTAGTAGCATATCCATACTATGCTTAACCACAATGGCACCGTGATTTTAATAAGATTAAAATAATTGTACGCGTCCCGGGAGATTGACTGGGCTCAGTCAGGTGCCGGGAACAAAACTATTAGCTCCTTGCTATCCTACTCATTATCTGGAACACGGACGATAATAAACGATAACCATAATGACACTGACGAGTTATGAATTGGTATTTAGTTTATCATTACAAACAAATGTAATATAAATATCGATTATGAGACTAATATCAATAAACAAAACATAATTATAGTGACATACATTCATATATACATTAAATTAGAACAAAATGTCACTTTCGTTTTATACTTAAACATTTGAACGCTTGGTGTTTTATCAGTTAGCCGTGACTTCGGCACCTAACTCTGAAGCAACGATTTTTTTATTATTTCCCGACTTATAAAAGCAACAAAATATTTTAAAACAGGTTGATCTTTGGTTAACTGTTCTAACTCTAATATATAACGTGTTTGTATAGATCGTTACTGATTTTTGAAAAGAAAACAAACACAGTTTCTCTGTCGTATAAATGCGATTAGGTCAGCAAACCCCGAAAATATTTGTCGTATTAAATCGACTGGATAGTCACTATGTTAATATTTTTGTCGAATTCACCATGATTTCTTATGTGACACGAATTTGTGTGAAAGTGTTTACTCACAACGGAAAAATTGAAATTAGGACCTTAAATCTACAAAATAGCTTTAATTTCAAAGAGCAGATACATGAGCTGTGACTCTTATACCGTATGCGTTAATTTAGCAAAATATAACACAATTTTTGTATATAAAATGTGAAAAACAAATAAACTGCAGAACTATATCATTTAAAAGTATAAAGACCCGTCAATATATACATATTACAAGAGGTGTATAAGATTTTTAATTTGACCATGTCCATGTCAATCATATTGTACCTTGATAAAATCGCTACGGAGTTGTTTGTTCAGGATACTAATGATGACTTTTCAATACAATTCAAATGCTTGCTATGAGCAAGATGATATGAATTTTATCCTCATAACAACAAGTTTTGTTTATTGAGACAAAGTGCTGACATTATCAAATTACAAATTAATGGAGTATGTTTATTTTATGACTTTTATTTCATTATCTTTTATACCAAGAATGTTGTATGCTGTACAATTTAACGTTTTTGTAGGGTCTTGCATTTCCTGTACTAATTTTAAATAAAGTTATATTTTGTATCATTTCTTTTTTTAACCATGTCCTAAATCCGTATGAAACTGCCAATTCCATCTTTAGACAGACTGACGGTGAAAAGTGTTAGACACGATGTCAGTTAATAAATATACGAAATACAGCATTAGATTCCCAGACCTATTATTTTCCACAATTGATTAATATGTACGCCAAAAATATATCACTCGTTACAACAATGATCGAAATCATACTTTATAATTTACCAGAGTTATTCAAAACTAATACTAAAAACAAACAAAAGAAGTATTCATGAAGTTAATGTCTACGTTGGATATAATTTTATATTAAACAAAAATCGCAATATATGATATAAATAATACTTTAATTAAACTACAATAGTTACAAAACTAAAGTCTGGCTTCGCTATAGAATTGTTCATACTATATAACAGATCCAATAGCATACATAATGCAGCATGCTAATGCACCTGTTAATTACGTGTGCTTAGGGCGCTCGCTGATTGACAATTTGTGCCGCCGTTTCCTCTACATTATAAATGAATGGCTTCAGTATGTTCACTTAAACTATACCGTATACCTATTAGTACACACTAATTAATATAATACAAGCCTAGAAGTAGTACAGTCGTATTACGGCAAGGTATTGGATTTCAACAGCATTTGAGTAAATATTTCTTAATAATATGTTTTATCGCCTTTTAGGGTCCACCATGGACCACATTTATGGTCAACCAATATAAAGGATAAGATAAATAATATGTGTTATATAAAAACACACGCAGACAAATGCATTTAAATCTTGATTACAAAATAAAGCATAAATACAAGCTGAAATTTATTGTACAAGTATGTTTACTTCGACTAAACTTTTATGTTGTTTATTCGTTCTTTAATGTAACTTGGCACGTAATTTATAAGCCATTCAAAATGATAAGTTGTTAATATTTTTTCAAAAACAGCGCTCATAACATAAATGATACTGCAAATAAATAAATTTGAATACTCAGTCAGATACCAAGAAAAAACAGATCAGAAATAAAGGAGTAAAGGGAAGCAAGCATAAGTATTTTAAGGACTAAAATAAAGGCAGCAGAGGTTGGACATTTTCCCGAGATACATTTTGTGTAAGGAGCGGATAACGTTTTTATTGTTAACAAGCCGAGCCGTGGCCACGAAGAGCGACGATGATATCTCCTCGTATGAATGATGACTTCGTGCGAAGCCTCAGAAGCGGGATCCAACGATAGACATGAAGACGAGAGACACGGCACGAATATGGAAATACCTATGATAGATATTCTATTTGGAGAAACGCTTGAAAGTGAGAAATAACGCGCCTTGTTTATTACCCACAATAAAGCTGATGCATAATTTTGATTGTGCGACGCAAAATTTTGAGCCGAGCAGGAATATAATATGAACGTGAGCTCGCGCGGACTTTTATTTTTAGTTTCTATTATCCCTCAAGTGGAATTTTACTTACATTCAGTGCTTTATTTATTGTGAGATCGCTGTGAGCGTTAATGTCAAATTAAGGGTTTCATAACCAGATAGTTCTATTAATGTAGAAATTTTAGTAACTGAAGTGAGACAAATATTTTTAAAATTACTTATTTGAAAGTATACGAAAAATGTCTTAAATTCAGAAATCAGAATTTTCAATAATTACTTATTGAATGTTGATTAAGTCAATATAATTATAGTCTTACATAATATATGACGATTAGTATTAAGGAACACTAGCAGCCACGAATTATTTCTAACATTCCACTCCCGCTATGCCTTTATTAAAGAGTATATTAGGTTACTCAATGTAAAAGTGCAGCGTATCTGGCCCAACAATCTTACTACTTTTATTTTACTATAAAAATACAATATTGGACAATTAGACAAAAAAAACCTGCCGAATTAATGTCGGATCTTCTCAGTTAAGATTCCCATCCGGCAGTAGTATAAGATAAACACAAATTGTAACTGACAATTTTTAACTGCACCCATGGACGTACATAATACATTTCACTTTTTATAACTATTACTTCCATATCATACATCTGCATCAGGTATTTGATCAACGTACAAAGTCCTCAAAGTCAACGACCTTCCGGAAACCTTATGAAAATTTTAAATACATTAACAATGAAAAAATCTTCAGTTAATTTAAACTGGCCTTCATTCATCTTTTTTATTAGTGAAATAAAGTTCTCTATAAATATACTTCAGTCTATGGTAACGAGCCATCTAAGGAAGATAAGGGGTCGACGTTTTTAGCAAAAAGCGTTTTCTGTTTCGGGCCCTTTCTTGCAGGTTATTTGACTCGAAACGTGCCTTGGGAGTACCTGTTCACTGAGACCACCAGCCAACTTGTTCTACTACTAACGGTTATACGAGAATATTGAACGAATTTATTTTTTAAAAAGCTGAATGGAATTTTTATCAGCGCCAAATATATTCGTGACGGAGGGTCACCTTTGAAACTACAGATTTTTATAGTTTCATCAGGTAATCAGTGAGTCAATGATGCATCTAGATAATCTAGATAGTGCAAGATAGGCTTGTTTCACGCTTTGTAGTTGTCAATGCAGTCGTTCAAACAAATACATACTATCAAATGTATTTAGTTCCTTACTGAGCATACTCACGCATTATTTGTTGATGGTGAGACAAGTTCCTTATTAAGGTCCAAGCAATATTTTGTCCCGATTATCTCTAAAGCGTCTTTAACTTTCAGAGTTACCTCTAAATGTTTCGATGTCTTATTTCACAAAATAATCGCTCTTTTAAGGCTCGACATCTCAAATCTGTCCATCCCGATAAACGACCGGAAAAAGGTAAAGAGAAACAAGTAATAAATCAGACAATCGATTAGAAAAGTTATTTCCAAATCGTGTAACTTTTAATGAGGTATGTTGTAATAATAAAGTCTTCGACTAACTTTTACCGTTCCTACATGTTTATCTGGTGACCGTCGTCTATGTTAAACTAAAATGCTGCAAACAAAAATGTAGCTTGTTTTACAACATCTTCACAATACGGCCCTCGAAGATTTACGACGGAAGCATATTTGGTATAAAACAATTATTTGCGGTGTTGACAGCCGTAAACTAGTCGAAATGGTGGTCACAACTTAAAACCTATTGTTTTTGAGGATTCATGGCGACAATAGTATAATTGCGGTAGAATTCTTTTGTCTAAGTGGTGACGGACACCAATTTTTATTGCGGACCATAATTTCTAAAAGAATTTATCACGAATTCGGGAAACTTTTGTTAGAATAATTTCTCTTTGCGGGCTATATTTAAATTCTACTGGTTTCTTTTCAAATAGCAACGTAAAATATAGTCTGAATGCAATTTTGAATGGAGTCAAAAGGCTCGTCCGTACAATTGTTCCCAATAATATTGTTTGGTTTCAATTTGGCTGCAGTTGTGCTGCCTTGTCTAAGTTTCACGTAGAGCCGTTTCAATTACGAAGCTTCCGGACACTACGATTCGACTCGCTTCGTCGGTCACCGAAATGGCCGAAATTTGGGAACGATAAATTAACCGGGTAAATTAAAATTTGAACAGATTTAAGCGAACATTTTAGTCGTTCTAAAATAATGTCTCATTTTTTATATATTTAAACCTATATTTAATGACAGATTATTCACGTTAGTTTAAGTTTTGTTAAGAATATTCATAAAGAGTTAAATAACTAAGTTCCTTAGGATCAAATAATTCCTCTCTTTTGTGTGAATTGTGTTTATTTAATACTTTACAAAAAAGCCTCGTCTATAAGGCATCATTGCAGTATTGATTTTGCTACAGTTTTATTGTTCGCGTTAACAGCGACAGCAAATACGGCGATAACAATAAATTGCTTTCTCGCCTGTCTTTAAGTGTGAATTTGCCTGTCGTCAATAAAACTTCCATTTTATTTCTACTCTCCTTTGTATATTTATTTTTAAATACCAAAACGTATGGTATTAAAGTATTTTTACTCGCAATTTCCATACTAAGATTTTCGTGTCATTGGTAACTTTGACACACACTAAGGAAATAATAGGTGAAGGTGATGTAACGGCTGCAAGGGCTCTGTAGTAATTACGATCTTGTGCATATAACAGTGGTACAAAACCCCATTATCTTGATTTGAGCGGTTTAGGTAAACAGATATACCAATATTAGTCATTCCCAATATCGGCTGAAGTCAAGGAACAGGAACAATATCGACAGAAGTCAAGGAACAGGAACAGAAGTCAAGGAATGCATCTGTGATTGCTGTTATCTGTTATATCTGTTTAATTTAAAATCAGTTACAAATTTCCAAGATGGCTGAGACCACCTAATGTTAGGTTCGTTAAAAACTTTGTTAAAACGTTGTTTTTGACTAAAACTACAAAGAAAATAAGCTGTGGTACAATTCAAATCGTGCCTATTTAGACCAGTGTTAAATTTCCGCATGACCAAAAATGAAGCATTCCTGTATTATTACCCCCGTTGAAATTGGTCGAACGATATATGACAGAGCAAACATTATTATGTGGCCTTCCTTTGGCGAGATGGTTATAAGATGTTTTCGGAACCAGTTGTTACAGATAAGTGGTAATATTGTGTTTGTTGTTGGCTGGTAAATATTAGATCGTCATTGCCACGTGAGATATTGACTCTCAATATTGACTGAGAATATCAATAGTCCAAGATGTAAGTCGATAGCTCTGTTTCTAAGAAAGGAGCCTAGATATTTGAGGTTTTTATTGTTAATGGAATTATTCAAACTCATACTAATTCTATTTTCAACATAAATACACGAAACAATGTGTAAAAAACGTTTAGTCAGAGAATTTGTTCAAAGTTTTTCATCTTGTTGTTGACTTTACTTTTTTCTTTTCATCCAGTTAGTAAAGTTAGTATTTCCTTGAGTTTCGTCCTTGATTTTTTGTTTAACAAATTGTTCGTTTTGTTCAATTCGTTTCTCATTTATACTACTTATTTTGGACAAATGCGCTTGAAATGAGCAAAATGGAATAACGACACTGAAATTTGAATTCTCATATAAAATTTTATAACGAACACCAATGAATCGGCGTGAATCTAAAAAGGAAGTGCATATACGAACACGATAAATTCTGACGGAAGGGGCGGATACAGCGCTCAATAGAAAATGATTGACAGCTTTGAGCAAATTGAAAAAGTATGAATAGCTCACAAAAGATACAGCGGTGTCAAAATATCTTGAAAAGACGTGTGACAGTAATAAAAACCACATTCAATTTACTTTTATTGTGCACTTTTAGGATTATAGAATCGTCCATTCATAATATGATTTTTGTTTTATGATAATTTTTAAATTAGTATTACTATTAACTAGTATATTTAAATTAGAATAGTATTAGTAATAACAGCATAAGCTTTCTTGTTGCAGTTTTGTTCAAATTAAATTCTTTTAATAAAAATAAAATAAATGAAATTTAAAATTCAAATATGAAATTTTATTTTTGTACTCAGTTTTTCATTCTATAACAGTTATTTCGTGTGCAGTTATTTATATAAATAATAACTAATAAATTTTATTAAATTTGGTGTAAAAAATATTTGTTCAGATACATACTACCACATTGACAAATTGGATACGCATACCTATGGGAAGATTTTTGAGTATACAACATATAACACAAAATTATGACACACGTGTAGCTAGAATTAATCTTGAGGTTGGCTGTTTTCCAGTTTTTACAATATTTTGCAAAATTAAATTTGTCTAATGTACATTTACCAATGAGTTGTATTATAACTGATTATGCATTAACAACAACGTCAATTATTATTTATTTTAGTTAATTGTAATAAAACTTGATAAGCTATTTGTTTATTCGTGTGTAATTACACCAACAACTATCCATATTATTGTGGACAGGATTTTTTATTCATTTGGTACATGGTACATACAATAGGCAGGTATGTATGCCAATTACAGGCGTGAATAACATTATTATAAATACTAAGGACTACGGAGGTAAAATAGCGTGCGATGCTATACATACAACTAATAAATAAAAAAACACAGACAGACATTCTCGTTTTATTTTATTTATTTGTACAGTATGATTTAAAGAACGATTCAATTCTAAAAAGTGTAAGCTTACACAGTGGTAGTTAGTTGAAAAACGCGTCTTGAGTCACCGGGGCTAATCGCTAGCGATCGGATGCCACAACACGCGCGTCGAATCGCGTCTACCGTGGGAGATGTTGGCGACTAAGATGAATGAAACCCAAAAAAATGAGATATAAATCTGAAGGATATATATTGATAAGAAATCAGGTCAAGAGAGAGAGGTTGTAGGTCGAATTAAACGTAACAAAAGTTACTATAAAAATTATATATTAGGACGAGTATAAAAATTAAATTCACAACTAGAAGAAGTGACTATGAACTAAATATATGTACATTATAGACACCCTAGGAATATAAATAATATGTGATTAGAATTTCGTACATTTTTCAAAAAATCCTACAAAGGATCTTATTTATTTCGCCCCGAATGTATTTTATGTTCTTATGACATTACACTTACAACATACTATATATTTGAATCCTCGTGTAGGCTTAACTGGTTTTAAAGACACCTTTCGCACATCATTGTTGGTCTCTATAAAAACAACAGTCCCTCTAGTCAGCTAGTTATTTTTTGATGCTACTTGGGATGCGTCTCATATTTCGCAGGACTGAAATCATTCATATGTGAGTAGGCATCAGAACCATGTAACATCGTACCACGAGTGGCCACGACCCACTCTGTATGCTAAATCGTGATGAATAGCGAATTATTCACCCTATGATGCTTACTCAACCCACACTTATCATGATCATACTAAGCTATCTAAAACATCTTTATGTGACTCTCTCATGACGTATGGCTTATCTTAGTGAAAGCTTTGTCTGTACATCATAATAAGTTCCCAGAAAAGTCAACGACATTAAATTTTGCAATATACTTTGCAAACTTTTATGTATTCTTTTTTTTTTTATTTTATTGTACAACTCTTCATGAGACGATTCTTAAATGCACAAATTGTATCTACACTGTAGTAAATTCTTAGCATGGTATTACTCTTATTTTAAAGCAGTTTAATTTAAGTCGAACTTATAATATAATAAACAAGTATATAAATCTACACTTATCGTTTGTTTGTACACCGGCTAATTGTCGAGGCACAGACTACTAAGGCTAGATGGCTGAAGTTAGGAATTTAGGTTTATTTTATAACATGAGTATCCATTGAGAAAGGATTTTTAGAAATTACTTTTAAAAGGGGAATTGGTAGGGGTATCTTTCTATGGAAGTCATTTCTCTTTGAAGTTAGAAACGAAAACAAAATTAAAGCTTCTGAGTAAATATTTTTTGCGTCCATGAGAAGCCTAGGAGACTCGTTAGTCGAAGTTTGTATGAAGGAATACCAACTTAGTCTTCAAGTGACTAATTCAGTAACTAATCTGGTTATATGTACGACAATGGCAAATTTGATTAATGCAAGCAACTCACTAGCAGCTATTTCTTAGCTTAGCTTAAAGATATGATTATATCTTTATGATATGTACCCATGACGTTTATCAAGGGCACCTATTATTATTGATAGTATAATCAATACAAGAGTAGCTCATATTAAATAGATAAACGAAGTATAATCATTTGTAAACATTGCAAGACAACTACTTGAATTT
Source organism: Codatractus alcaeus (assembly GCA_018251115.1). Classification (NCBI taxonomy): domain Eukaryota; kingdom Metazoa; phylum Arthropoda; class Insecta; order Lepidoptera; family Hesperiidae; genus Codatractus; species Codatractus alcaeus. Next base: position 9,806 of record DWOQ01000014.1, read on the forward strand.
GCATAACAATTAAACAACATTAAACAAAATAGGTTGTTATAATAAAAAAAAAGTCATTCGCGTTTCCTATTTATACCCTTGTGAATACGATATATTCTTTAAATAATAATAAAACCCTATTTATAGAAGAATTTTTAATATTTCTTATACTTCATAACACTTACACGGCAAAAATACAATAGTCCATTGTTTTGATAAATTATGCAAGGCCGAGTAATATAAGTAGATGTACATTCGATTAATATAATTACACGGCATTATTAAAATATTATTTATTCATTAAAAATAATCATTTAATCTGAATTGAAAACAGAATTTCTTGATTTGAATAAATTTAAAAAGTTACATTTGTTACGTAAACAATAACGTACACAATTGTGCTACTGTGCGCTTTGTTGAAGCGACCTCCTTTGAGATGTAACCTGAGGACGAGCAGGGAACGAATCACGCAGGCCTAAGTCTTCTACACTGCATAACCAATATTTTTCAAGTGTTTAAAAACACGCGTGCCATCTGTTGTAAACCGATGCAGTGCGGGTCCCACCCGTCGACTTCTAGACCCTCCACGCCCCGCGCACCCCTCCGCCTGACACCCATGCGGCTTTCGTTCGTTCAAACTTACGTAGGTCAGTTACCGCCCGACCGCAGGGGAGCATGGCTGCGTCAAAAGTTTTACCGCGCTCTCGCAATCTCTGTTTACATACGTTATAAGACGAAGTGTACACATCGGTACAAACTTTATTTTATCGACCGCAAAGTGTCTAAAAGTTTTGAACTATACTACTAGTGATATATAAGTGACAAATGAACTGTGTTATTGTGAAAATATGACGAAAAACTTATACGAAATGATTTCGTTAAAAGTTTGGATGTGTTTGGTTGTGGTGGCCGGTGCGCGCGCACGTTCCGCGCCGCCCGCCCCCGCCGGCTGTCAGTGGGACTATTCGGACGCAAAGTTGAGTGAATCTAACTTTCTCACGTGTAACATCAAAACCATCGGCTCCGCAGACTTCTTGTTTAAAAACATCACTACCGCGCAGGCGTACAACATCAACAAGTTAAAGCTTACTTGTACAGATCTGCTTTTCTTCGAAAGTTCACTGCATATGAATACCGGTAGCTTTTTGGGACAGTTGCGTAAACTGGAGGACCTGCGCATTGAATACTGCAAGATACGCTACGTGCCTGCTACTGTTCTGTCCCCTCTGCGTGATTTGACCAGTTTGACTTTACGCTCTTATAATACCGACTGGCCAGCGATGACAATGGAGTTTCACGCCGAGAGTTTTCGTGGTTTAATGGAACTTAGATCACTAGACTTAGGAGATAATAATATTTACATGCTGCCTTCAGAAGTTTTTTGTCCGCTTTTTAGTCTGGAGTCACTAAACTTGACAAATAACAGAATACAAGACATTTCAGAAATAGGTTTCTCCGATTGGGGAAAGGGACCTATTGCACCAGGTAAATCATGTAATACTGGACTGAAAATGCTTGATTTATCTCATAACAACGTTTTGCGGTTACCCGACAACGGACTATCTAGTCTTAGATCATTAGAAATTTTGAAAATTCAGAATAACTTGATTAATGAAATTGGCGATAGAGCTTTTGTAGGATTGAACTCATTAAAAATTCTGAACTTGTCGGGTAATAAGTTAGTCGCCGTTCCGCCTGAACTATTTCAGTCCTCACGTGTCATCAAAGAAATCTCATTAGCGAACAATTCGCTCTCTGTATTAGCGCCTGGACTATTGGAAGGACTCGACCAGCTTGAGAAATTGGATTTGTCACGGAATCGATTAACAAATGATTGGGTTAACAGAGATACATTCGCCGGCCTAATTCGACTAATTATTTTGAATTTATCATATAATGCACTTGGTCGTTTGGATCCCAAATCATTTCAAGATTTAAATAATTTACAAGTCCTTAATTTAGATAATAATGCAATTGAAGTAATAAGTAACGGTGCTTTTGCTGAATTAAAAAATTTACACCAACTTTCAATTTCCGATAACAAAATAAAAGTTTTAAATGAGCATATTTTCTCTAATTTGTTTGTTCTTAGCCAGTTATACTTGGACAATAATAAAATTTCAATCATTCATGACAGATGTTTTGAAAATATAACCTACTTACAAGACTTAGGTTTAAATGGTAATAGTTTAAATGCTATCCCAGATGGAATTAAGAAGTTAAGGTTTTTGAAATCTCTCGATATTGGCAAAAATAACATATCAAAAGTTTCAAATACATCATTCGAAGGTTTAGAAGAGCTTTATGGATTGCGCCTGGTTGACAACCACATTGTAAACATCCCTAAAGACACATTTAGCACGTTACCTTCATTGCAAGTATTAAATCTAGCTTCTAACAAGATTGAAAACATTGGACAAGATGCGTTTTTGTCTAATCCGACTTTGAAAGCGATACGATTAGATGGTAATAGATTGAGCGACATCAGAGGTGTTTTTAACAAAATGAGTACCCTGGGGTGGCTCAATATATCTGATAATAATATCATTTATTTTGACTATAGTTATATGCCTGAGGGTTTAGAATGGCTTGATATACACAGAAATAATATCACAAAACTAGAAAATGAGCACAATGCGCAACAAAATATTCGAATGCTTGACGTTAGCTATAACGCTTTAGAAAATATTGATGAAAGGTCTGTACCGGATTCAATAGAAGTCCTTTTCTTAAATAACAACAAAATTCAAACTATTCACCCAGGTACATTCATACAAAAAAGAAACTTAGAAAAGGTAGTCGTGACTGACAATAAATTGAGAACTATCGAGTTATCGGCGTTCACTCTGCCCCACATACCAAAGCACAGATTATTGCCAAAATTCTTTATCGGGAACAATCCGTTTGTTTGTAATTGTCACATGATTTGGTTGCAAAAAATTAACCTTTGGAATCACATGAGGCAATACCCGAGGTTCGTAGATTTAGATTCAGTAACATGTGAAGTTGTTAATAATAAGTACGGTGGAAAGGCAAATTTAATGGATGTTCCTGAAACTCAGTTCCTTTGTTCTTATGAAACTCATTGTTCTTCGAGCTGCTTCTGTTGTGAGTTCGAAGCCTGTGATTGCAAAATGACTTGTCCTGAAGGTTGTTCTTGTTTTCATGATAGCAACTGGAACTCTAATGTTATTGATTGCTCTAACGTTGGGTACACGGAAGTCCCTGAAAAAATACCTATGGATGCCACCGAGTTGTATTTAGATGGCAATGACTTTGCTTCTTTAGGAAGCCATTTATTTATTGGCAAAAAGAAGTTGCATAAGCTATATTTAAATAATAGCAACATAGCTTCTATTGACAATGATACCTTTAATGGACTGCATTCGTTAAATGTTCTCCATCTTGAAAACAACCATTTAACAGAATTGTCGGGAGGGGAGTTCTCTCAAACAAAGCACTTACGAGAGCTCTACTTAAATGATAATCTTTTGACCACAGTCGCAAACAAGACGTTTGAGAATTTGTCATCTTTAAGAGTAATACATTTCCAAGGCAATAAGATTCTCAACTTAGATAAAAAATTGGCTTCTATAACTCATTTGGAAAACGTTAATGTACAGGGTAATATTTTTACTTGCACTTGTGGCAATATTATGTCATTGCAAAACTGGTTTAAAAAGAATTATGAAGACCCTCTTGAAGTGTTTTGTGCTGATGACAATGGACAAAGCACAAATATGACTGTATTTGATGTGATAGATAAGTGTCGCGATTCAAATGTAATGGACAACACTGTTCCAACTGAAAATCAGCCATATCAATATGATGAAGTAAGCACTATTAAGCTGAACTTTGTGCCACTATTAGCCGTAGTATTAATAAGTGTAATTTTGATTTTATTGTTCGGTGCCTTAGCTTTCTCTTTTAGGCAAAATGTAAGATTATGGGCGCACTCAAAATATGGAGTCAGATTATTCAAAAGCGCTTCTATTCAAGAAAGTGAGCTTGATAGGGATAGATTGTACGATGGTTATGCAGTATATAGTTTATTGGACGATGATTTTGTTTCTAAAGTGGTGGCGCCTGAAATGGAGCACTCTGGATATACAATGTGCTTCCATTACAGAGACTTGCAACATGCACCTGAAAATTACTTATCAGAACAGATAACTAACGCCGCTGAATCATCAAAGAGATTATTAATATTTGTTTCTTTTAACTTCTTACAAAACGAATGGTCCAAAGTATCATTTAAAGCGGCGATAAAAAGTGTCATCACTTCTATTCACCCTTCCATTAGACGGCATAGAGTAGTATTCGTTTTAACAACAGATGTAAGTGCACTAAATTTAGATTTAGACTTCCAGAGCTACTTGAAAACATGTAACGTTCTTTTATGGGGTGAAAAGAAGTTTTGGGAAAAAATTAGGTTCGTTATGCCAGATATCTCAAACTTACAGTGGAATAAAGACTCAATAAATTATAATCATGGCGTCTGTCCAAATGGCAGGCGGCATCCTTCTAGATATACGGCCTCACCCACTGCGCCTGAGCAATGGTACAAATACGATGCGATCCCGCCGCAGACACCAACAACCGCGAACGTTGGTATAACTATTGAAGACGACACATCAATGTTGACTAATACGACACTGACGAGTCAAATTCAGGACTGCGATAACCCGCATCACAGTTACATTTCTATCGACACTCAAAACTATGAGCAGCCATATGGCGGTCGACCGAGACCTCCTAACACGATACGTAAACATCCCAACCATCACTCCCCTTCAATGCTCGACGAGCAAGGTTACTTACAACCTCGATCCTCTGTACACGAGTGCTTACCTCAAACCCATTCGACCGTACACAGATAACATGTTTCAAAACTCGTTATCTCTAAAAGATATTTCTAAATGGATCGCTACATTCCAAGCACATGTGTAGAATAGCTTTGTGTTGGCCATGCCTTATAACATCGTGATAATAAAATGTTCGGTTAGATCTTTGCGGCCAAATATTGACTAATTCGTTCCTTGAAGTAGACAAGCCTATTTATATATTACGTTATAAAGAGACTGTATTGTTACAAAATTATATCCCATACGTATCGTAGTAAATCTAGCCTTACATCATTGTATAGATATGTATTAAATGTTGATCTTTGAAATGTATCATTTGTAACGTTTAATTGACTAAGGATATTGTTATCCGCTAAGACTGATAAATACATAATGCGTAGACTAACAAATATTGCCAGTATAGGGATTGAATAAAACTCGTATAAGTATTTTGGTATAGTATATTATATTATCTCATTGTTACCAAATATATTGTACATAGATGTAATTACATAGTATGTAAGAGTTATTGATGTCTGTATAGTTTTACTAGTCATTAGTTAAGATGTGAATAATGTTGACACAGTGTAAATATTGGCTACATAATTATAAATACCCTTTCTATTGTTAAATCAATTGATTATATTGTATTTCAAATGTTCGTCTTATATTTTTGTGACAAAATGTGTTTTGTTTGCATAAAATATTATTTGTAATTATGCAGGCAATAATGAATATTTAAGTATGATTTTGTCGACCATTAAATATGCTAATAACTTAAAAATAAATAATTTATCAAGATATTATTTTGTTTCATATCCCAGCCCTTATCTCATGAGTCATGACTCGTGACACATAATTGTAATAGCTACATTATATTATGTTTATTTCATTTGGAATAATTAAAAATTATTTCCTCATAGAACACTCACAAGCAGCGTTAGTTAGAAAATAGATTTTTTACCCATAAACTTTGAAACATATTTGCATTACCACATATTCATATTTATAATACTTATTATATCAATTGACAAGATAATACTTGATAAAGACAATAGAAGTACAGATTATACCTAGTATTTATCTTTAAAATTAAATATAATATAAGTATACAATAATATACAAAAATCAGTAAGGAAATAACAAAAATATATTTTTATTGTACACAGATATGAAAATTTGTGCACAAAAGTTTGATACTACTTCATACTATTTACTTTACTTTTACACATCAAGTAATTAAATCATAATATTTTTCAAAGTCAAAGTCAAAGTCAAAATGTTTTATTCAAAGTAGATCTTTTTGAACGTCAACAAAATCTACCACCACTTCACTCCATAACACTAACTAACTAACTCCATAACACACATCTTTAATTCACAATACAATGCATAATAATAGTAATATTTAAGCGAATACAATTATATTAAATATTTTGACCATACAAAGCAGCAAAATAAAAGTAATTTTACATTTTAGTTAATTACAACCATAAACACACAAAGTCATCATATTTCATCAACGTCATTACTAATCACAAAACAAGATGCGGTTTGTTTTACATGATTGCTTTTAAACTCATTCCGCCGGCTAGGATAGCAAAAAATCTTTTGTAAAAAGCTTATAGCCGTGTACATAACTGTTAACTTCGTTGTTTCTCGCTATAATATTGAGAATATCTTCCATAAAAAAGGTCCGAAATGACTCTGACTTGCCGACAATGATTGCAGACCATAATGATGGTCCCAGTCCAGGTAGAAACGCTCCCAGTAATATTTCAAACGTCACGGCTACGCCATGGTAGCTATAAAAGAGATTTACAACGTATTCTACGAATATTCGAAGCTAGTTATGGTTTTGTTTGACCTTCCGTCAGTGGTCCGAATCGTTATTGATTTTTTTTGTTCCCTAAAGTGTCATCGTGCGACATATGGTGTTGGTACATGCTTTGAATGACCGCCGGTCGGCTGTTTTAATTTTTTCATACGACACAACAGGCTACAGTTGACGCAACTGGCACTGTTTACTTTTAATTAAATCTAGAATTTTGGAGAGACTAAATTAACATTTCGCTCTAAGTAACGAATACGGAAGTAAGCGATGTTAATAACAGAGAGAAACAATAGTTAAGCTTATTGCTTAATCTATACTATCTATGATAATTTTGTAGTCACCTATAGATAAATTGGTAGGTGCTGTTAGGTAGAAGTGCAGCGAATATCAATTATTATTAATGTATAGCAATAATGTTGTAAGTGTATTGTATATATATTTCTATTAAATAATCATTATGTACCGAGTTAAAGTGGATAAACTAAAGTGTACAAATAACATGGAATACTAAAATCTTAATTATACAAAAAGTTACATGTGAAAATTACATATAATGTGCATATATGAAAAATACTTAGGATGAGATAAAAAAAGTTCATTTATTTTTATTTGCAATATAACATATTGCAACCATAAATATGAAATAAAACAAATAAATAAATTACAAAATCACAATACTTACGTATTGTAACAAACAATAATGATTATTTCTATAAATAAATTACAAAAACCTGGTAAATTGGTATTTAGTTTGGTTTTTCCACGATTTTCGCGAACAATATTAGTGATACATATGTATAAATCTTCATCTCTTTAATAGTGAAAGCATCTGATAAATCATTCTCGAGACTATCGTGGTCAATGTTCTGCGAAATGGAAGCTCAGCAAATGAGTGCATCACAATATTCTTTGTTTAACTGCCTATATACCTATATATACTCATAATCCTATACTAGAATGATCTATGATCGGTTGAATGCTACAAGTAAAATCCACCAGGATTCAAACTTAAAAATAATGCTTCAGTAGGTGGTGCGGTAGATAAATTATCCATTGATCCATTTGTTAGTAAAAGACTTAAAACTATTTGTAGTAGTCTTAAATGTTAATTTAATAATTATAAAAATAAATACACAATGCTAAAGTTGAGACCGAAATCAATCTTCTTTAGGATTTAATACGTAAGTTCATATTCGTTAGTGACAAATTACCTTCAGATCGACTGCAAGCTCGCTTTGCATTGCACTATACAATATTTTTATGAAGCAATGCAATAGAGGAAATTTAGAAATCCAAGATATTAATGCACTTAAACATGTTTCGTAACCCTTCTTAGTTACTTGTAACTGAATCTATATAACAATCTCAACGACAAATAGCATATTGAATAGAATCTCCTTTCCAAAATACAACGAATACTTAATCTCGACTCGCACAAGACGAAACCAGTTATCGGTCCAGAATCAACCTGCGAGGGCCTACCCACAACGCATTTTATCTGTAATGCGTTACCAAAACTATTTCTAGTAGAGATACCTGCTATCAATATCCGGGGACATCAGTGCTATGTAGGGTTGTCAATTCGAAAATAATAATAAAATACACAAAATCCAAATATAAAAAACTAAAAACACACTTTAACAAAAAAACTAACTAAAGTTAAAATATACATATTCATAGACTTATTTTAAAGTAGAATCATATAAATCAGAAAAAAAAATATATTTTATTGTAAAAAAAGCGTGTGATGTTTTTTGAGATATTAAAATGTAAATGAACATTTTAAATAAACAAAAATATAGAAGTGTTGTGTAATGTCATACAATATTATTATCTTGATTTACTAATAACAATAATAAAGGTTAATATAAATTTAATAATTTATGTGGCTTACATTACATATATGTATTTGGAATAACATTCTTGTCTTTATGAGCTCCTAGTAGTCTCTCGTAAATCTTCAGTTAGGTCATCGTAACAACGCCTGCACTATACTGAAAATCAAGAAAAAAGAGACAGAAAAAAACACTTTTAAGATCATTTCTACGTGTAAAAACCAGGTATTTAGTCGTTATTAGGCTTTCATTGTCAACCCTATAGCTATATCTGGATTTCACGGTTAAACGCACCATTGGCTCCCTCGATCATCTTCATGTCCCTAAGAGGAGATAAGAAATTGACCGCGGATATCAAACGGAAACCTTTCTGTATTACCTTTGTTGCCTAATAGCTTGTTACTTTATCTGTCAGTTGATAAACTTGGAGATATATCCCTTGAAAGGTTCATACGCGTCAATAAACGCAATAAGTTTGAGATCTTTCCCGTGTCACCGAGTGCTTATGGCGTACGTATGCGCATTCTATGTCAATGACTTAATAAGTTATTTGTCTTTATCACCGTTTGCTCAATTTTGGATAAGATGTATCGGAAATAATAATAAATAACAGAAAATATTAGAATTCTACACGGACATTCATATCTTTGATATTAAATTTTTCATCTCCATCATGACTCAGTCCAATCCATCCAAATACATCAAACATATCAAAAGAAACACTTAGGTCATACATTCAATTTGTACACGAGAACTTTATAATTTTATTTTTTGTTTACCCAGACATCACATCACATCACATCATTGAATCAAATCAGATAGCATTTCTGTGTGACGTTTGATCGACGTCTAATATTCAAGGTCGACAATTTTTCTGTTTTCAACAATAACGAGGCATAGGGATTTACCTTATTCATCGGTGCGGAGTTAGGATTAAAATACTTTCCAACAATCAGCCTAGAATTGGTAACAAATGACCAATTATTATTAAAGTAAATAGGTGAAATCGGAAGAAGTTATAGTAAGCTAGATATTCATAGTTACAATGACATAATATACTCTCATCTATATAAATCTACTCTCATGATCGAACAGTTCGGGGTCGAGGACTACATTGGAATACCTCATATAAATATTTCTTTATTACCACATTAATCAAACCAGAACACTAGTATTTTTGGACAGAAATAGCCGTCGCAGGGGAGGCTGCAGATGCAAATGAAGAAGGATTTTTTTAAATGTCGTATTCGGG